>CATIWC010002166.1:0-134546 GCA_948472305.1 Vicia faba
AATATATATATATATATATATATTATAGATATTATATTATATATATATATCTATATATTATATATTATATATTTATATATATATATATAATATATATATATATATATATATATATATATATATATATATATATATATATACTATATATTATATATATATATATATATATATATATATATATATATATATATTATATATATATACTATATATATATATATATATAGTATATAGATATATATAATTATCTATTATATATATATATATTATATATAATTATATATATATATATATATATATATATATATATATAATTTTAACATTTATATACAATATTATTTATTATTTTTACACAAACAAATGCACAAAATAATACATATAAAAACTTTATTTTCTTTTAAATAAAAATTAGGGTTAAACCCCTTTTAAAAATTAATTCCTTTTCTTTATATTTTTAGGTTTAAATTAAATTTTCTTTTACATAAAAAACAAGACACCAAAAATCTTTTTACATGTACATTGCATTGCATTTTCTTTTAATATTGTATTGTATTATTCTAATTTGTACAAATTCGATTTGGTTGTAATAATTTATTTAGGTTTATATTCTTGCAAATCCCTATTCAAGTTTGTATTCCCCCCTCCCATAAATTGTTGTAATAGCCTAGAAATATTTATATTACGCAATTTATCGCTTTATATGTCATGATTAGTAATTAGGGTTTGTATGACAAGAACAAAACAAAGCAAAATAGAAAACCCTAAATACAAGATAAAATCAAAGCATGAAAATGATACACTTGCACACAAACATCCTTAGGGTTTCACCATTTGGTTGCCTAAAACAAAAAAAGCCATATTACGCATGCGAAGTATCTTGGCAAAACAAAACAAATATAAGATCATAGTCCCTCGATGACGCTATTCAAAGATTGCCTTACAAAATGATCTTAGTCCCTCAAAAATGCTAAGATACTTTGCAAACATTGCTAATCATGGTTATACGATGACCCACGCCCGTCCCGTTTACATCCAAAGATATGGTTGCTTACCAAATCAATGGTAAGACAACGATGTCAACAGAATAGAAAATACATAAGAAAGACATTTGAGTAGGTAGATAGCTTCTAGTTACTTGCTCTGTTTCAAACAATAATCCTTGCTATTTTTCAAAACAAACACACACATTTCAAAACATCTTACTAACATTGAAAACATTTTCAAAAGACAAACATCTTTGTATACATTCTTATGAACAAGAATCATTACCAGATGGATTCATCTCCTGAGATAGTTGTCAGATATCTAGAGGTCTTGGATATTTACCTGTGGAGTTGTTCCATCTCTTTTCCAGACCTCCAGATATCTGACAACTATCTCAGGAGATGAATCCATATGGGTGAAGAGAGGAAAGTCATCCAGAGGAGTTATTCTTGTATAGATAACTTCCTTCACTATGCTTGTTGGGTCTTTCTTGATGGTATTAATGATCTTCATCTTTTTTAGGTTTTTGGCATTGAGGGTTTTTCCAACGCAAGTTTCTATCTCACTAACTTGATGAGCTTCACTCATATGTTCTATCAACTTTCTTTCTGTCAGAATATCTGAGATCAACCTTCCCAAAGGAATCCAATTTCTTTTGGTCTTTTCTTCTTGTCTTGTTTCCTTGACTAAGGTCTTCAGATGATTAAACAGAAGGTGATGTAGGTTAATTCTAACCTCGGTTACAATGAATTACAATATATATTGTTCATCAATGTTGATATAGTCATGAGAACTTGTTGTTTTTCTGTGGTTCATGCATCCCAAAATGATTCTAGGCCAAATTCTAAGGTAGTCTTTCAGATCTTTAATCTTGTTGGAGGGCTGTCCAAAAGTAAAGATCTCTTGAGAGACTTTGTTCAGATCATATTCTTTTTCTTCCATATCACTATATTTTACTTCGGTTCCATCATGACCAATGACCGTTGCAATCAGATTCTCAATGATGACGATTTTCTTCTCCATTACAGATGAGATAATATGCAAATTTGATACTTTTGCATGAATCCAGAATTCCTTGGCAAGTTTTGGAAAAACTGGACCAATCAACCTATCAAAGAATCTAGTCCATCCTTGAAATACAACATTAGGAATAAGATCATACCCATTTTCTTTCATACTCTTGAAATAAACCATGAGTTCACAGAGAACTTCAAGATTTTTGATCGGAGTCAGGAGAGTCCTTTTTGGTTCGGCGTAGTTTTCTTCAGTAGGAAAGAAGGATGAAACAAGGATGGTGGTTTGAGAAGCGGGATCATGAGAATATTGTTGTTGATGAGAAGAGGAATTTGTTGTTATCTTAGGGTTTTAGAAGAAAAGAGGAGAAAAACAAGTTCGGAGAAAACAAATATGTGTGAGAGTTGTGGTGAAAAGTGATTGTGAGAGAGGTGTATAAATAGCCAACGAAAAGAAAAGAAACATGAAATTAATTTCAATTAAAAAAACATAATGATTAATAGTAATAAATGTTTTCTGACGAAGGAGATAGCGTGAAGATATTTGAAATGGTTACTGATGTGACTCGCGCCTTAATGCATCAACTCAACCGTTGACTAATCAGAGTATGAACATGTGTTCCTTCTCTGATGATAACTTAACTTTTAAGATTGACATATGTTAATGTGATGAACTGCATAATGCTATCTTGAAATTAAATATTTTGGTTATACGTTCAGATCTTTTAGATAGTTTGAGTCAATTTTCCTTCTCACTTTTGAAGAACTATTTCTCAGATGTTCACAAAAAAATTTAGAACATTCTGAGGGTTAAGTATACAGAAATTACATTTTTATTTTGGACATAATTCCATACTGAGATGTTTCATAATAAAATTAAATCTATCTTCAGCAAGGGGTTTTGTAAAAATGTCAGCCCATTGATGGTCTATGTCTATAAATTTTAAGAAAAGAATCCCTTTCTGAGTATAATCCCTAATGAAATGGTGTTTAATTTCTATATGTTTATCCCTAGAGTGTAAAATGGGATTTTTAGAAAGACAAATAGCAGAAGTATTATCAGAGGATAGGAATTTTATTCTCGTATATATGATAATCTTAAAGCTGACTTTTCATCCAGAGCATCTGAGTACTGCATCTAGCTGCAGCTATATATTCAGCTTCAACAGTTGATAGTGCAATGGTGGATTGTCCTTTGTTGGACCAGGATATTAAGTTGTCTCCCAGAAACATGCAGCTTCCAGAAGTACTTTTTCTTTTTATTTTATCTCCAGAAAAGTCCGCATCACAATATCCTAGTAATTTATATTCTCTGGATTTTCTATAAGACAAACCAAGATTATTAGTACCTTTCGGATACCTGAAAATTCGCTTAACTGCTGTTAAGTGAGATTCTCTGGGATCTGATTGGAATCTAGAACATAGGAAATAACTATAGAGAATAGCAGGTCTTGAAGTTGTTAAGTAAAGAAGAGAACCTATCATACCTCTGTAGAGCTTCTGTTCTACTTTCTTACTTACCTCTTTCTTTTCCAAAATGCATGTAGGATGCATTGGAGTTTTGGATGGCTTACTTTCTGACATATCAAATTTCTTCAGAAGTTCTTTAATATATTTACTTTGATGTATGAAGGTTCCTTCTGGAGTTTGATTAATTTGAATTCTCAGAAAGAACTCGAGTTCTCCCATCGGGCTCATTTCAAATTGTGCCTACAGTGACTTAGCAAATTCTTTGCCCAATGAGGCTTTAGTAGATCCAAATATAATATCATCTCCATAAATTTGAAAAATCAGAATGTCATTTTTAAAGGTTTTACAGAATAAAGTTGTGTCCACTTTCCCTCTGGTAAATTATTTTTCTAAAAGAAAGTTACTTAGTCTTTCATACCAAGCTCTATACGCTTGTTTTAGACCATATAAAGATTTCTTAAGTTTATAAACATACTCTGGATGTTTTGTGTTTTCAAATCCAAGGGGTTGGTACACATATACTTCTTCATCAATGTAACCATTTAAAAAAGCACTTTTGACTTCCATTTGATAGAGAGTGATGTCATTATTTACAACAAATGGAATTAAAAGTCTGATAGACTCTAACCTGGCGACTGGAGCAAAGGTCTCAGTATAGTCTATCTCTTCTTTTTTACTATAACCTTGTGCAACCAATCGTGCTTTGTTTCTGATGACTTTTCCTTGTTCACTTAGCTTGTTTCTGAAGACCCATTTAGTTCTAATGATATTGAAGACTTTTAGTTTCAGAACTAGATCCCATACATCACTTCTGGTAAATTGATTAAGTTCTTCCTGCATTGCAAGTATCCAATCATTGTCTTGAAGTTCTTTGTCTATGGAGGTTGGTTCGATAAGAGATACCAATCCCATGAGAATCTTTAGTATTTTTTAATGTAGATCTTGTTCTGATTGGATCACCCTTCTTTCCTAGAATCATATCACCAGGGTGTGATAATCAGCTTCTGGACTATCTTTTCTGGATGGGTTCTTCAGAAGTTCATGTAGTGTTGATGTTGATGTCTTTTTCTGCATTAGACTTTGTTTTTGAGCTTGTCTTCAGAAGACATGTCTTCAATACCTGTAATTTAAACTTCTATATATGGAAAATGTTCAACTTGCTTTGGCTTTTGAGAGCCAAGCTTATTATTAAATATGACACTAATGGATTTTTCCACAATTCGTGTTTCTGTGTTTTATACTCTATAACCTTTTCAGCCTTCAGAGTATTCTAACATGAAATACTTGTGTGCCTTAGAATCAAACTTGTTTAGATGTTCTTTGGTGTTCAACATATAACAAATACATCCAACTGAATGGAAATAAGCAATGTTGGGCTTCCTGTTTTTCCACGGTTCATATGGAATCTTACCAAAATAAGTCTTATGGAGATTTTATCCTGAATGTAGCATGCGATGTTAACTGCCCCTGCCCAAAAGTATTTAGCAATATTAGCCTCATTGATCATGGTTCTGGCTATTTCTTGTAGAGTTCTATTCTTTTGTTCTACAACTCCATTTTATTAGGGAGTTTTAGGACAAGAGAAATAATGAGAAATGTCATTTTAATTAAAAAAAACTTTTCAAAACTTTTATTTTCGAACTCTCCACCGTGATCACATCTGACTTTTACAATTCTAAACTCTTTTTCATTCTGAACATGGTTACAGAAAGTAGAGAACACAGAGTGTGACTCGTCCTTGTGTCTTAAGTACTTTACCCATGTCCATCTGTTGTAGTCATCTATGATCACTAGTCCATACTTCTTGCCGCTGATGGATGCAGTTTTCACTGGTCCAAACAAATCTATATGCATAAGTTCTAATGGTCTAGAGGTAGAAACAACATTTTTAGATTTAAAAGAAGGTTTTTCAAACTTGCCTTTTTGACATGCTTCATACAGAGCATTTGAGTTGAACTTCAAGTTAGGAAGTTCTTTGACCAGATTGAGTTTTTTAATTTAAGATATTCTTCTCATACTAACATGCCCCAATCTTTTGTGTCAGACCCATTGCTCATCATTAACAGACATACGACATTTTACATTCTGACTTTTCAGTTCAGAAATTTTAATCTTATAAATGTTGTTCTTTCTCTTACCATTAAAAAGGAGTGTTCCATCTTTCTAACTAACTGCTTTGTAGGACTTTTGATTAAAGATTATATCATAACTGTTGTCACTTAATTGACTTATAGACAATAGATTATGCATGAATCCATCTACTAAGAGAACATTAGTTATAGAGGGAATTATACAGTTACCAATAGTTCCAAAGCCATTGACTTTTCCTTTCTAATTGCCTCTAAAACATACGTAACCTCCAGATTTAAGTTCCATACTTTGGAACATATGCTTTCTTCTTGTCATGTATCAAGAGCATCCAGAGTCCAGGTACCAAGACTGGTGTTTCAATTTTTTTGTTAAAGACATATGCAACATAGATGATTTTATCCTTAGGTACCCATATCTTTTTGGGTCCTTTTTGGTTAGAGTTTCCAAAATTCTGATTGAATTTTGGTTTATCATAGGAGTTCACAGAATAAGATTCACTAGTGTATTTTATGTCATGTGTGTGTCCATATGTGAAATGTGTGTTTAGGGGTGTGTGTTTTATGACCATGACATCAACTTGTTTTGGTTGATATGGTCCTTTCCCTTTTGATTTCACATATCCTATACCTTTTCTTTTGTTTCTGCTAACTCCATAGATCATTGAGGCCATCTTGCTTCTATCATGTTTCTAGCTAGAAATTTTTGAAAGTTGTGATCATATTCTTTTATGAAGTTATCAGAACTAGTTGAAACTTCTGAAACAAATTCTTTCTGAGCTTTTTGTAATTCATTTTTAATGAAGGATCTTTCATTTTTAAGTTTAGAATTGATTTCTTTTAGCTCATAGTTTTCTGTTTTTAGTTTCCTAGTTTCTTCAGTTTCAGATACTAAACCATGTTTTAGGTTCTTGTATTTGATTCGAAGTTGTTGATATCTTTCAAGAATTTCAGAAAAACTATCTTCTAATTTAGATCTAGAGAATTTTGAGAATACCCTTTCTGAGTATGATTCAGATTCTGAAGTATTTGTGTCTTCTGATACACTGGCCATTAATGTTATATTAGCTCGTTCATCTTCTAATTCAGATTATGTTTCATAAGACTATGAGTTATCCCATGTTTCCATAAGACTTTTCTTCTTTTCTCTGACAAGGTTCTTTTTCGGATTTTCTTTTTGAAGTTTGGGGCAATTGCTTTTGTAGTGACCTGATCTTCTAGGGTTTCTGAATCTCCTTTGTATGTGCTTCCATAGTTGACGAACTCTTCTAGAAAGAAGATATAGTTCATTTCCTTCTGATGAGGATCCACCAGAGCTTTCTTCTTCTGCCAGAAAAGCTTTAGTTTCATAATTTTTATTAGATTTAAGGGAAAGAGACTTACCTTTCTTCTGGGGCTCATCTTTTTCTAGTTCTATCTCGTGACTTCTCAGAGAGCTGATTAGTTCCTCTAGTGATATAATGTTCAGATCTTTGGCTAACTTTAAAGTTGTGACCATAGGTCTTCACTTCTTGGGTAAGCTCCTGACAATTTTCTTTACATGATCTGCTGTTGAGTATCCTTTGTCCACAACTTTCAAACCAGCAACCAGAATTTGAAACCTTGAGAACATTGTCTCAATAGTTTCATCTTCTTCCATTTTTAAGGCTTCGTACTTCTGAATAAGTGCAAGAGCTTTGGTCTCTTTGACTTGTGTATTTCCTTCATTTTCCATTTTTAGAGATTCAAACATGTTATGAGTCGTTTCTCTATTAGTGATTTTCTCATACTCAGTATATGAGATGGCACTCAAAAGGATTGTTCTGGATTTGTGATGGTTTTTGAACTCTTTCTTTTGTTCATTTGTCATCTTCTTTCTATCGATCTTCTGACCTTTTACATTGACTGGATGAATGTAGCCATAAGTTACCATGTCCCAGAGATCAGCATCATGATCCAGAAAGAAATTCTCGATTTTGTCTTTCTAGTAATCAAAGTTTTCAACATCAAAGATTGGAGGTCTGCGGCTGATTCTGTCTTTCTCATCATGGTTGTCATTGTTATTGTTTTGACTTGGTTCCACCATAGTGTTTTTCTTTCTTAAGATCTTTTTTGGACACGGTTAAGTGTTAGCACCCAGAACCAGGCGCTCTGATGACAATTAAAGGATAGAAAAAAACAAGCAAGGGGGTTTGAATTAGGATTTTAAAAAAATTAAAGCTATAAAACACGTTTGGTTATCCTGGTTCATTTGAACTCAACTACTTCAGTCCACCCGTCAAGGTGATTTCGCATCTCTCAATCGAGGTCTTAATCAACTAATCAAAGTTGATTACACAAATCTCAAAGACAACTATCAATGTCTTCTTGAGATCTAACCACAACTTGGTTTCTCAAGGAAATACACTTTTAAACAAAATATAATGTGTGTTTACAAATGCTTCTAATAAGCAATATCTTAATTGTGATGCTTACACAAAATCGTAGCACTGAAAATAATCAATAGATAAACGTATAAGAGAGTTTTTGATTACTCTTGTTTTGTATGTGTGTGTTATTCTTTTCATCTTTCATAGACCTCTTTATATAGGCAGATTCATGAAACCGTTGGAGACATAATATTCTGATTTTGGAAGGTTGTTGATTTAAGAATTGATTTTCTTTCCAAAAATGCATATCTTGTTCCAGCCATAAAGTTACAGCCGTTACTTTATAAATTCTATTAATGTGATGTCGGGTCTACACCGTCTCAAAGTATTTTGAGCTTGATTTCTTGTAATCATAACTTTGAATATTATAGATACGTTTGAAGCTTCTTTGTTCTTTCAGAACTTTATATATCAGAGTATAACCTGCAACTTGGTGCTTCAGAAGATTTAACATCAGCACTTCTATTTTCAGGTGTGTTACTTGGATTTGCTTTAGAGTTTGTACGTGTTGTACCCCAAAATTTTCCCTCACTTATCTCAAGACATTTCACAAAGGACTTCCAATGCTCAAGGATTCTCAAGGAATTGATCAGACAAAATCACCTCCAAAACATTGGGACCACAAACTAGGATTTTGACTAAGAACGACTGATCATTGACTTTTGACCTAATACATGACTTAATGGCTTGAAGCATAATCTCAAAGACTCAAATATAACATGTTGACCTAATTTCATGGATCAAAACATCTCTCAAGATCATTGGATTGACAGATGAAATTTGGTCAACTGTTGAAAAATCAACTGTACACTAAAAAGTCAAACTTTCACTTTTTGATCAATATTAAGTTTCAAAGATCACAATTCATCAAGACATTCAAAATACAAATCTTGATCATCAAAAAGTCAAGAAAGTCAAAAGTCAATGTGAAAAGTCAAACTTTTCAAGACTTAGAAATTTTTCTAAGTGTTTTTTATACATGATAATTTCGTTACTTCATGCCATTCTTTCACTAAGATGCAAGATGATTCAAAGAAAACTTTCAACATGAAAGTTGTATATCTTGATGATACCTACAACTTTGCTTTGCAGGTTTGTATAAACACTTAGAGAAATTTTCAACAGGTTTGGTTAGGTTTTTATCCCAAATTCTTGTCAAATTTTCATCAAGTTCCAATTGGATTATTCAAAAAAAGAAAACATGAAGGTTGTAGAGGATGTTACAAGCTTTCGAAAATGTCCAAGAACTCATTGAGACCATACTTGAGCTAATAGAATCAAAGCCATGAAGTTAGGGTGTCATTCTTGAATTACAAGGCAGATTTTGTGATGAACAAGAACCAAATCCATAGCCATGCTGCATAATCTTCACTTTGCAAGCCTCAAACTTGTATTTCACTCCTTAATTAAATGCTTACACAACTGATTAAACTATGATCCAAGTGTTTGAGCCTTTGTTCAATTGATCATTCCATTTTTGGAAGAAAGTAACATATCCATTCTTGAAAAGTTCACTTTAACCACAAAGTCAATTTCTTAAGCCTCTAACTTGTTGTTCTGATAAACTCAACTTCTACAAGTCAGAAAAAACATGTTTAAAGTCATCAACCACTTTAGATAAATGGGTACAAACATTGGAAACATGTTCTTCATGCTTGCTTCAAAAACAAGCAAGATAGCCGTAACATGTGATTTCAAAATATGAGTTGTTTCAAGTCTTAAACCTTCTCTATAAATAGAGAGGTTGTTTACAAGATAAAGGACTAGAAGTTTTTTTGTGTAGACAAGCCCTCAAAATCTAATACTCTCAAAAAGCCATAACTGTCCACAAAGCCTTCACTCTTTAGTTTTGAGGTTAAAAACTTTGAACCTCTCACACCTTGCAAAGTTCTGTCCAAACAAACCATCCAAACACTCCACATACATCATATAGAAGTTGTTAAAACACAAGAACAACTTCTGTAACATCACTATAACCATTTCTTAAGCTCAAAAACAGCCAACACAGCAGTTCAAACTCAAAATACAAATTTCAGCTCCAAGGTAAGTTTCTTGACTTTGAAATCTTCATATAAAGCATCATTAATGGTTCATTTGTGAAGACAAAATGTAGATATCTTTGTCATTGAAGCTAATCACATGCTTACTATTTTTTTTATCAATTATATGTTGAGAACTGACTTGTACAGACAATAGAACAATGTTCAAGGCAAAAATCATGCAGCATGAGTCGACAAATACTCACATGAGTCGACTCATTTTAGCGACAAAACCAGGCATGAGTCGACACAAGAAATTATGAGTCGATACATACTGTTATCCAGACCCAAAAACAGAAACACTAAAGGTGTATGAGTCGAAACAAAACACGAATGTGTCGACAAAAACAAGAAATGAGTTGACACATACCCTTATGTATCGACTCATACTGAGTTGATTTTGGTTTTACAGGAACAAGAAAAGTTATGTGTCGATGCAAAGATGCATGTGTCGACACATAATGGATAAAAATATTTTTTTCCTTTCTTTTTACACTGCTTTTACATTTTCTATATACTCCTTCATTGATATTCAATATGGTTATAATGATTAGGACCTTTGTTGCATTCCACCCCCCATTTGTAAATTTGTATGCCCCATCCCCAAATGATGTAATAGCGTACGATATTTATTTTCCGCAATTTACCACTTTTTATATAAAATGATAGTAATTAGGGTGTGTATGGCAAGATAAAAATAAATACTTAGACAACCCTAATTCAAGAACAACAATGCATGAAAAATAAACACTTTGTACACTTGCATCTTTAGGGTTAACTTCATTTGTTGCCTTGAGAAAAATAGTCATGTCCCTCGAACGTGGGATACTTTAGCAATGAACCTCAAATACAAGATCATAGTCCCTCGATGACCGTTCTATGTTGCCTTTGTAAACGATCTTAGACCCTCATAACAAATTGCTAAGGTATCCTACAATGTTGCCTTCTATGGCTATACGACGACCTATGTCCGTCCCTTCACATCCAATGATAGGGCTTCTTATCAATCAATGGTAAGATAGAAATATCTAAAGGAGGAGGAAATGAACAAAGACTTTTTGAGTAGGTAGAACGCTCGTAGTTTCTTGCTCACAAGCTTTCAAAATAAAACATCTTTCAAAACACACCAACACTTTCAAACATGAAATATTTCCAAAAGTCAACACTTTGTATGCATTCTTATAGAGACGAGAATCATTAAAAAGTTCGCCTAAACAATGGCACTTTTCAAAAATACTTTCAAAACCCATCACCAACACATTTTAAACAAAGAATTTCAAAAGTGAGCTAGCAACTAAGAGCCCGTAGATAACTACGGATGAAAAGGGTGCTAACACCTTCCCTTTTCATAACCTACCCCCCGAACTCAAGAAAATTCTCAAAAGGTCTTTCCTATTATTTTCACCCTTTCCTTTATTTGATAAAAGAAAAGTCGGTGGTGACTCTTGCTATCCGCAACAATTGCGATAAAACGCAAAACACCCAAGTCAGTTCTCCCACTGTATTACAGAACTGGAGACTCTGCTGAGGATTGTTACTTAAAAGTGGGGTTACCTTAGATATAGATCACCTTTAAATGATTTCCTTGTTTGATTTGTTTGCTTTACATTTATGGGTCCTTGTTTGGGTTTGCTTTGATCCTCTACCCAGATCTGGCAACACCATTAGGTAAATAGCAAAAATTATGGAGACTGTACAGTGTAGACCAATATGTTTGAGACAATAGCTATATTAGTATAACAAATTTGTGGATACCGGTATCCCTTATGGCGAATTAAGGAGAATATGGGGCCACTGTGTGGTGTCATGAAGCACTAACGAACCTTAGAACCTTTAATTGAACAACTTGGCCATTAGGAAGTAGTGAGATAGCTGGCTTTGGTGCAGTCTGAAGTTGGTTGATACTCGATGCTACGCTCATTGAGTTCTGACTTTTGGGATATTTCGGTCATAAATAAAGAGGTTTGCGCTGAAACAATGCCCAATGAAGAAAGATCAATGATATTGAGATCCCCTAGAACCCGATTACTTTCTAGGACAGGTTGAACAACTTAAACTTCAAGAGGGTACTTACCAATGAAACCTAATGCAAGCCTAAACCTAAGGATTTTTTTTGCTTGTGTGTGTACATAACATCATGACATCATACCATGGCATTTTCACTAACCATTTCAAGGACTTTGGGATTTATCTTTGTGTTGTTTTGTAGGACATGGCTTCCTCACGAAGAAACACTATTCGAATCAACCTTGTGAAAGTGCCTCCTCAACTTAAGGAATTAGCATCAAGGGTTCCCAACGATTCTCCATTTGCCAAGAAATAGGGTCGCCTCATCAACTTGTTTACAACAAACTTTGAAGAGGATATGGTACATGTTCTATTCCAATTCTTTGACCCTAAACACCATTGTTTTACCTTTCCTGATTACCAACTTGTGCCTACTATAGAAGAATTCTCTCAAATCTTGGGAATTCTTATTCTTGATCAACTACCCTTCAACGGTATTAAAAGAGACCCAAGACCTGAGGAGATTGCTCGAGCTCTACATTTTCAACGATCCAACATTATGGAAAATTGGGAAACAAGAAGTGGTGTCAAAGGGTTACTAGCCAAGTTTTTGTTGGAGAAGGCTCAATATTTTTGGGATGCTCTGGATTTACAAGCCTTTAAAGAAATGTTAGCTCTTCTCATCTATGATATGGTACTGTTTCCCAATTCTGACCAACTCATAGATGTGAACTCAGTCAAAAAATTTCTATCTCGTGATCCGGTGCCTACTTTACTCGGGGATATCTTACATTCTCTTCACTCCCGCACCATGAAGAGAAGAGGACTTCTTATGTGTTGCATTCATCTCTTAGCTAGGTGGTTTATTTTGCACCTACCTCGATCTGCTGTGAAGAATGACCAAGGTGTGAGATGGTCTAATAGATTGATGTCACTCACGTATTCTGATCTTCATTGGTGTTCTCGATCCTTGGAGGACATTACTATTATTGACTGTTATGGGGAATTCCCTAATGTCCCTCTACTTGGCATTAGGGGAGGTATCACTTACAATCCTTATTTGGCTTTGCGACAATTTGGGTATGCTAGGAGGGATGGCCCTCATGATGCACTTGTCCAAGAAATTATATTTGACTATGAGAGAGATGTCTAAGGTTATCGTCAGAGATTCATACGAGCTTGGGGCATAGTTAACAAACTTGATAGCAAGAAATTGGGGCATAAAAACTCCATTCCTTTGGAGCCTTATCTCAAGTGGGTGCGAGCTCGCGCCCATAGCCTTATGATGCCTTATGAAGCCATCCTACCTATCATCATGGAGCCTGTTGCCAAGGGAGATGTTCCATATACTGTCCTTCATCCTGATATCCCTACTTCCCTTGAAGATTTGCAAATAGCTTGGATTCAGATAAAGAGGGAGCGAGACACCTTTGAAGCCCATTTTTATGCAAGTGAAAAGAAGACATTGGAGCTCACGAGGCAACTTCACGAGGAGAGGAACCTGAATGCCTACATTACTCCGAAAAGGAAGCGCCCGTCGGAGACTTGAGCATTTTATTTGTATTTAGTTCATTTTGTTTCTTTTGTTTAAATGTAAGCCCAAGAGGCATGTTGTAATCAATCTGAACTTATTAATTCAATTAATATTTGTTCCTTCTTTGTCTAAACAAATTTAAATCTTCTAAGTCCTTGAAATCATTTGCATACGTATTTCATGCCTCATAACATAAATAGGTTTTCCACAACTGGTTTCCTCATCTTTCTACAGTTTATTTCAGTATGACAGATATCGAGTAGACCGTGAAATATTTGCAAGCACAAAACTTCCAGTACCAAGAGACCTTGCTGACCCTGGCCAAGGGACAACAAGAGCTGATGACACTGCTGGCGGCCAAAAAGAAGACTAAGAAGAAAACCCTAATCAACATGGGGAAAATATTTAAAGGCCTAGTTCGTCAGGTGAAGATAGTTGAAGAGTCATCTGAGGAAGACAAGAACCAAGATGAAGAGGCAAGGAGTACTCGCGCTGGAGGTGCAAACAATCAAGCTTATGAGGATGAAGACTACTTTGATGAACAATATCAACCGGCTGAGGATAAATACAAGCAGTTAGAGGATAGGTTGAAAGCTGTGGAAATTCAAGCCGTGCCTGGCTTGGATTTTGGTGATTTGGGCTTAGTACATGGGGTTGTCATCCCCCACAAGTTCAAAATACCAGTCTTTGCTAAGTATGACGAAGTTTCATGCCTAAAACTTCATCTGAGGTCCTACGTCCGCAAGATACAACCACATACTACTGACAAGAAGCTCTGGGTCCATTTCTTCCAAGTGAGTCTGACTGGGACTCAGCTAGAATGGTTTTACCAATTGGAGGGTTCCCGCATTCACACATGGGAATATCTGGCCACTGCTTTTTATCACCAATATCAGTATAATGCTGATTTGGCACCTACTAGAGTTCAACTTAAAGGAATGACAATGGGTACTAATGAAGGGTTTAAAGAGTACGCGCAAAAATGGAGGGATCTTACTGGTAGTGTCCAACCACCACTAACTGACAGAAAACTAGTTGATATGTTTATGGGTACATTAACTGGCCCATTTTTCAACTTGTTAATTGGGAGTTCTTTGTCTAGTTTCACCGATTTAATCCAAACTGGTGAAAGGGTCGAAAATGGCATTAAGAGTGGAAAAATTCTCATGACATCTTCTTCAGCATCCAACTATATAAAGAAGCCCTTTACTGGGAAGAAAGAAACCAATGATGTGTATGGGGAAAGGGACCATACCAAGAAGGATCATCGACCCTCTGTTAATGTTGTGTTAATCTCTAACCCTCCATCTTCTCAAATACAATCATTCAACCATCAATGATCTAAAATTCCTCAAAGACCGTTCACAAGAATTAACATGTGACTGTCCCAAGCCTTGAAACACATGTTGAAGGCCAACTTAGTGACATTGCGTGATCCGCCATCAAATCTAAATATTTCATCACCAAAGTACAATCCTAACGCCAAATACGCATATCATTCCAACAACCCTGGGCATGAAACTGATCATCGTTAGGCTTTGAAATGCAGAATTCAAGATCTTATCGATAACAAAACTATTGAGTTTGATCCACCTACAACTCCAAATGTGATAAATGTACTAATGTCGAACCATGGCAAAGGAGTCAATGCGATTGATGACACTATTTTTGTTTCCTCCATTGAATATTTGATTATTCCACTGACCGTTATTAAAGAGAATCTGTTGAGAGCTAGGGTGTTTCCTGGCTGTTTGAAAGACTGTAATTGTTGCATTGGACAAGTTAATGGATGAAAATGGCTGAAAGAAGGTGTTCAACGCCGGATAAATAGTCACGAGATCTTGTTTGAAAGAACTTCGTCCATCAAAAGTTTGACCGATAAAGCTGAAGATGTTTCTATCATAACAATTTCCATCAAGCCTCTTAGGATCTCCTTAAAGGGTCTTAATAGGATTTCAAATGAATCAACAATTGCTCCTTTAATAATCACTGCCCCTGGGACGATTACTTACTCCTCCGACAAAGAAGTTCCATGGAACTATGGTGCCGAAGTTTACTATCATAGAATAAAGCAAGATTCATGGATCAATAAAGACAAGACCAACGATGTTACAAATATTGCGGGTTCTAGTAAGATAACAAGAACGGGGAGGATTTTCTCCCCTTATATTTTACCTTCGACTACTACAACAACTCCTGCTCACATAACCAACAACAAGCCTAATGCCAACACTAGAGGCAAAGAAAAAGTAAGCGAGCCTGCAGGGATAGAGGCACCTGCCAAAGATGTTGATGCTGAAGAGCCCTCCACTCGAGAGATGGAGGAAATCCTGAAAATTATAAAGAAGAGTGACTTCAAAATAGTTGAACAGCTGGGGCAAACCCCCTCCAAAATCTCTATGTTGTCATTACTACTCTGTTATGATGCTCATGCCCAATCTTTAATCAAGTTTTTGAAGAAAGCTCATGCGCCCCCAAGAAACTACAGCTGACCAGTTCAAGAATTGTGTGGTGAGTTTAACGGATGATAACGGATTAGGTTTCTCTGACGCTGACTTGACTCCCGTGGGAAGGAATTATAACAAGGCTCTTCATGTCTCTATTGAATTCAATGGAACTACCATGGCTCATATCTTAGTTGATATTGGCTCATCTCTAAATGTGTTACCCAAAGGTGCTTTGGACTGGCTAGATTGCAAAGGCCTGGTGTTGAAACCAAGTGATATAGTTGTAAGGAATTTCGATGGGTCTAAAAGGATGGTGCATGGAGAGGTGGATCTCCCCATTAAAGTAGGATCACAAGTTTTCAACTCCACCTTTTATATAATGGACATACGTCCCGCCTACTATTGTCTGCTAGGGTGCCCTTGGATCCATGGGGCAGGGGCAGTAACATGCACCCTTCATCAAAAGTTAAAATACCCAATCAAAGGGAAGATTGTCATTGTTTATGGTGAAGAGGAATTTATGATGAGCCACCTCAATTCCTTTAAGTATGTGGAAATGGATAGTGAATTTATAGAAACTTTGTGCCAGACTTTCGAAGTTGTTCCTCTTATGGTTTCTGCCACAAAATCTCCTCTGACATGTCAAAAGCTGATGAAGTTGTGCCAAGAATGGTTTCACTTAAATATGCCCGTGCCGTGGTTAAAGATAGAAGTTGTACTACTTGGGGACAATTCCCCAACATTCCATTTAAAGCAGACAAATTTGGGTTGGGTTTCACCATCAAAGCTCAGAAAGAGGCCAGGCGCGCTCGCACGGGAAAGCCACATATTTGCATCGGAAATCATGAAGTAAACACTGTGGAAGACTCTGACGATGAATGTGCTTTTGAAGAATGGATCTACCCTACTGCTGAAGGAAAGCTCAATAACTGGCATGCAAAGGACTTCAATCCCGTATCCTTCAATGAGGAGTAATTAATGTTTACTATTTTCTGTCAATTCAAGAACTTTTGTCTGTAATCTTAATTCTAAACAATGACTTTTAAGCCACGTGCCTTTTCTGGGGCACCATGGTCCATTTGTTAAGGGTTTTATTCATGTTCATTTATCATATGATCATTTAATGAAAAACATTGGACCTTTGCATTCAAATTTTGTGCTCATTGTCTTTCTTTTTCTTTACTGCATTTTTCAAATAGCCATGTATCTTACATGCACACACACACATACTTGCAGATCTTCATCCACTCCAGGTCTCATTGCCAACGACTCTACTATTTCCAGTTATGACTTCGAACAACCAATTAACCAAGACGAACACGAAGGCGAGGAAGATTGTGAGATACCAGGGGAACTAGCCAGACTTCTAATGCAAGAGGAGAAAGTTATTCAACCTCATGAAGAGCCAGTAGAAGTTATCACCTAGGTACTAAGACAGACAAGAAAGAGGTCAACATCGGCGACAACTTAGAAGACGGTATCAAGAGTAGGTTGGTCCAGATGCTACATGACTATGTTGAAGTGTTTGCTTTGTCGTATGAAGACATGCCAGGGTTGGATACTGACGTTGTGGTTCATCATCTTTCGACAAAGGAAGATTTCCCTTCTGTCAAACAAAAGGTTCGTCGGATGCGGCCTGGCATGTCTGAAAAGATAAAAGAGGAAGTGATGAAGCAATTCGATGCAAGATTCCTAGTTGTGACATCTTATCCTTAATGGGTGGCGAATGTGGTACCCGTACCAAAGAAGGATAGAAAGGTTCGTATGTGTGTAGACTATAGGGATTTAAATAGGGCAAGCCTCAAAGGTGATTTCCCTCTACCTCATATCTACATCTTGGTTGACAACACTGCTTAACATAAATTCTTCTCCTTCATGGATGGATTTTTTGTCTATAACCAAATCAAGATGGCTTCCTAAGACATGGAGAAGACCACCTTTGTTACACAATGGGGAACCTTTTGTTACAAATTTGTGACGTTCAGATTGAAGAATGCAAGGGCAACATATCAAAGAGCTATGGTAGCTTTATTTCATGATATGATCCATCATGAAATAGAGGTCTATGTGGATGATATGATTGCAAGGTCGCAAACTGAAGAAGAGCACCTCGATCACCTACATAAGCTGTTTGAAAGGTTGAAGAAGTACAAGTTAAGGCTGAACCCTAACAAGTGCACTTTCGGAGTAAGGTCTGGAAAACTTCTAGGTTTTATGGTCAGTGGTAAGGGCATAGAAGTTGATCCTACAAAGATTAAAGCCATTCAAGAAATGCATGTTCCCTGTTCTGAGAAAGAAGTTAGAGGATTCTTAGGTCGTCTTAACTACATTTCCCGCTTCATATCTCACCCAACTTCTACTTGTGAGACAATCTTCAAACTCTTGAAGAAAGATCAAGTAGTCAAATGGAACAACGATTGCCAAGCTGCCTTCGACAAAATCAAATAATATTTACAAGAACCTCTCATCCTAATGCCTCCAGTTGAAGGAAGACCTCTGATTATGTACTTGACTGTATTATAGAACTCAATAGGGTGTGTGTTGGGCCAGCATGACGAGTCTGGCCGAAAAGAGCATGCAATATAGTACCTGAACAAAAAATTTACCGACTGTGAAACTAGATATTCACTGCTCGAGTAAACTTGTTACGCTCTGGCATGGGATGCTCGCCGGCTAAGACAGTATATGTTGACTCATATCGCTTTATTGATTTCTAAGATGGACCCTGTCAAGTACATCTTCGAGAAGTCAACTCTCTCCGGACGAATAGCTAGATGGAAAATGATTCTGACCGAATATGACATCTAGTATACCATACAAAAGGCCATCAAAGGAAGTGCATTGGCAGATCATTTGGCCTATCAAGCTATTAATGATTACCAATCTATGAACTTTGACTTCCTGAGTGAGAATATTATGCTAGTAACTGACTATGAAGAACTTGGACCGTATGACGGACCTAAACAAGGATCTCGATGGACTATGGTTTTCGACGGGGCTTCCAACGCTTTGGGAAATGGAATTGGTGATGGGATTATTTATCTTGAAGGTTGCCATACTCCTTTCACTTCTAGATTTGCTTCGATTGTACGAACAAAATGGTTGAGTACGAAGCGTGCATCTTGGCTCTAAAGGCTGCCATTGACTTAAGGATCAAGTTCTTGAACATATTTGGAGATTCTGCTCTAGTGATCAGTCAATTCAAAGGAGAATGGGACACTAAGCGTCCTAACCTTATTCCTTACAAGGAGCTTGTGTTAACCCTGATACCATACTTCGAGGAGATCACCTTTGAACATTTCCCTAGAGAAGAAAATCAGTTGGCTGACGCCTTGGCAATAATGTCTTCCATGTTCAAGGTCAAATGAGACAACGAAGCTCCTATGATTACAATTGAAAGATTTAACGAACCTGCACACTATTATGAGCTTGACATTGACGAAGAGAAACCATGGTACCATGAAATAAGGAGATTTCTTGAAGTACAAGAGTATCCTGAAGGAGCCTCCATCAATGATAAGAAATTCTTGTGAAGATTCTCAGCCAAATTCTTCCTAAGCAATAGAATCCTGTATAAGCAAAATCATGATTCTCTTCTACTCCGGTGTGTGGACAAGAAGGAGGCATAGAAAATTATGGAAGACATGCATGATGTAATCTTTGGGACTCACTCTAGTGGGCATACTATGGCCAAGAAAATCCTGAGGGCTGGTTACTATTGGTCCATAATGGAAACTGATTGTCATCATCACCCAAGGACTTGTCACAAGTGTCAAATCTATGCTGACAAGGTCCATGTACCCCCAATTCCTCTGAATGTCATGACCGCTCCGTAGCCGTTTTCAATGTGGGGCATTGACATGATTGGAGAGATCAAACCTATTATTTCCAATGGACACCGTTTCATCCTTATTGCCATTGATTACTTTACCAAGTGGGTCGAAGCTGTCTCATATGCCTCAGTTACCAAGAACATTGTAGCCAAGTTTATCAAGCATAACCTCATACGCCGTTATGGTATCCCCGAAAGGATCATCACTGGAAATGGAACCAATCTCAACAATGCTATGATTACATAACTTTATACTCAGTTCAAAATTAAGCATCACAATTCTTCTCCGTACAGACCTAAGATGAATAGCACAGTGGAAGCTGCCAATAAAAATATTAAGAAGATTGTGCAAAAGATATGGTAACATATAAAGACTGACATGAGATGTTACCATTTTCTCTCCACGGCTACCGTACTTCAGCTCGAACATCAACTGGGGCAACTCATTTCTCTTTAGTCTATGGCATGGAAGTTGTCTTGCCTATAGAAGTTCAAATCCATTCCCTAAGGATTATGAAAGAGGCAGATCTGGGCGAAGAGGAATGGGTGCAGACTAGGTTGGATCAAATAAACTTGATCGATGAGAAGCGACTAGGTGTTGTTTGTCATGGTCAGATGTATCAAAAGCGTATGATCAAGGCGTTCAAGAAAAAGATCAAGCTTCGGGTGTATCAGACTGGTGACTTGGAAATAAAATGCATCATTCTCCCACAAGGCGACCCCAGGGGCAAATGGACTCCCATTTACGTAGGACCATTTGTGGTAAAGAAAGTTTTCTCTGGTGGGGCCATGATACTGACTATTATGGATGGCGAAGACTTCCCACATCCTGTGAACGTGGACATAGTTAAAAAATACTATACATAAAATGAATTGCTAGGTTGATACACCTAGGAAAAAAATAAGGGCATCCCGGCGAACCAAAAAGGTTCGGGCAAAATTTAGGGATATATGCAAAAGATTGTACACCCGGAAAGTTGAAAACCCGAAAGGGAGGCTTGGGAAAAAAAGGGTATCCTGGTGGGCTAAAAACCCGAAAGGGCAGTCTAGAAAAAAGTTAAGGATTAAAGTGTATAACTATTTCCCATGAAATCTCTACAGCCAATTTTTATTACCAAGGTCCAAGTTCAATGGTCCAAGATCAACCCAATCATCTTCTTTCAACGGCAAGGGATGATGATGTTCGAAGATATAGGGGCAATAGCGGAGTTGGAACAAAATAAGATCACTTCCACATGGCTATTATTTTTTTCTTTCACTTTGTATTTCCTTTCATTATTTCGACGATTTCCTCTTACTAGGATCTCTGTCTCTTTGTACAAAAATGCTTATTCATGGGCAAAACATCAATATAAATATACTTTGAGGTGCAAACGTTTTGTTTTTTTTTCTTCTGTTTTGAGTGCAAAAGCGTCCAATGACTAAAATTGAATGAACATATGCATATGAACATGATTAAACTGTTAACAAATGTATACTTGAAAATAGTGACAAGCATCTCCTTAAGGATTTTGGATATCCCCACAGAGATACTTCCATAAAATTATCCCCATAGAGATGGATTCATGCAATCCCCAGCCAGAGTTTCAATCTCTCAAAAACTATCTCCCCATATGAGTTGGCCTTAGAAAGAATCCTTATGGAGTTCTACCTAAAGAAGTCACTTCCCCATAAGGCCGTCAAAATATTCTCTTTAACCGGGTTTATTGTCCCAACAAACTACGAATTCCCCAGCTCGAGTTTGCCTCTTAAACTATTACAAATCAATGGACGAAACTCCTTAATCCCCAGAAGAGTTATTGCAATACCTAATGGAGTCATTCTTATCCCCGAAAGTTACTGTGAAGCCTGGAAACCGACCAGATAACAATTGACTCCATTTCTCCAAGCAAATTACTGCGAAGCCTAGAATCCGACCAGATAACAGTTAACCTCAAGGCTAAGTTGCTATGAAACCTGGACCCGACCAGATATTAGTTTAACTTCTTCAATCACTAACAAAACTCCTCTTCCCCCAGTAGATTACGCCACTATCCTCAGTAAGTTACTGCGAAGCCTGGAATCCGACCAAATAACAATTAACTTCATCTTCCCCCAGTAAGTCGCTGCCAGCTAACAGTTAACTTTATTATCCCCAACAAGTTGTTGTGAAGCCTGGATTTTGACCAGATAATAGCTAACTTTTATTCTCCCCAGTAGAGAAAGGGACAACCAAGGTTCCTAAACTCTATTCCTCAAGCAAAGATCAACATTCCTCACAAAGTCTCCTCAAGCAAAGAGCCAAAGTTAATGTTCCCCAGAGGAGATCTCCTCAACAAAACAAGAATCCCATAGTGGAAGCATTCTAAAACAAAGTTAGAAGATACACATACTCTTCATCTCCAACAAGTAGTCTGGGATTTAACTTCCCAAAGCTCCCCAACGTTTGTAAAAAATGCACTTCATTAAAATATATCACGTTCATACATCATATCACATACATAACAAATGTATATGGCATAATCTCATCTAATCTGAGAACATCATTACACCATGCATAAATTTTCATGTAACTAACCCTCTTCCTTGCAAGAAAAATCAATCATCAATCAAAGACCTCTTCTGGTTAGATTTATTTCTTCTAGATTAAAGATAGACAAATGAAGATCTATTCTGGTTAGATTTATTTCTTCTAGATTACAGACAGGAAAATGAAGACCTCTTCTGGTTAGATTTATTTCTTCCAGATTAAATACAAGCGAATGAAGACCTCTTCTGGTTAGATTTATTTCTTCCAGATTAAAGACAGGCGAACAAAGACCTCTTCTGGTTAGATTTATTTCTTCCAGATTAAAGACAGACGAACGAAGACCTCTTCTGGTTAGATTTATTTCTTCCAGATTAAAGACAGGAAAATAAAGACCTCTTATGGTTAGATTTATTTCTTCTAGATTAAAGACAGGCGAATGAAGACCTCTTCTGGTTAGATTTATTTCTTCCAGATTAAAGACAGGCGAACAAAGACCTCTTCTAGTTAGATTTATTTATTTCAGATTAAAGACATGCGAATGAAAACCTCTTCTGGTTAGATTTATCTCTTCCAATTAAAAACAGGCAAAAGACATCCACAATTTCAGTATAAATCGACCAAAGATTTATTCTGATACTTCTCCCTCGACAGTCACTCCGGATGGTATATGTAAGCCCATCTCCGACAAAATCTTCATCACTTCTCCAAATGGCATCTCTAAGCCCATTCTCGATAATCAACAAATAATCCACCTCATGCACAAGCGAGTGCAAATTTTTAGGCACTTAAGTGTTCAATCATCTTCCACCATCAAGTCACAAATGGCGGACTCGCCAATCTATCTCTTCAGGTTTAAGAAGATTGAACAGGGGCAGTTGTTGTACCCCAAAATTTTCCCTCACTTTTCTCAAGGAATTTCACAAAGGACCTCCAATGATCAAGGATTCTCAAGGAATTGATCAAACAAAATCACCTCCGAAACATTGAGACCACAGACTAGGGTTTTGACTAAGAACGACTGATCATTGACTTTTGACCTAATACACGACTTAATGTCTTTAAGCATGATCTAAAAGACTCAAATATAACATGTTGACCTAATTTTATTTCTCAAATCATCTCTCAAGATCATTGGATTGACAGATGAAATTTGGTCAACTGTTGAAAAGTCAATTGTACACTAAAAAGTCAATTGTACACTGAAAAGTCAAATTTTGACTTTTTGATCAATATTAAGTTTCAAAAGTAAAAAGCTTGATCATCAAAAAGTCAAGAAATTCAAAAGTCAATGTGAAAAGTCAAACTTTTCAAGACTTAAAAATTTTTCTAAGTGTTTTTTATACATGATAATTTAATTACTTCATGCCATTCTTTCACCAAGATGAAAGATGATTCAAAGAAAACTTTCAACATGAAATTTGTATATCTTGATGATATCTAAAACTTTGTTTTGCTGATAAATTCCTAGAAGTTCATGGATTTTGAGTTATAAATTCATGAAGTCTTGGCATTTTTGTATAAACACTTAGAGAAATTTTCAGCAGGTTTTGTCTGGTTTTTATCCCAACTTCTTGGAAAATTTTCATCAAGTTCCAATTGGATTCTTCAAAAAAAGAAAACATGAAGGTTGTAAAGGATGTTACAAGCTTTCTAAAATGTCCAAAGAAATCATTGAGATCATACTTGAGCTAAGAGAATCAAAGCCATAAAGTTATGGTGTCATTCTTGAATTACAAGGCAACTTTTGTGATGAACAAGAACCAAATCCATAGCCATGCTGCATAATCTTCACTTTACAGGCCTCAAACTTATATATCACTCCTTAATTAAATGCTTACACAACTGATTAAACTATGATCCAAGTGTTTGAGCCTTTGTCCAATTGATCATTCCATTTTTGGAAGAAAGTAACATATCCATTCTTGAAAAGTTCATTTTAATCACAAAGTCAATTTCTTGAGCCACTAACTTGTTGTTCTGATCACACTTAACTTCTACAAGTCAGAACAAACATGTTTAAAGTGATTAACCACTTTAGATAGTCGGGTACAAACATTGGAAACATGTTCTTCATTCTTGCTTCAAAAACAAGCAAGATAGCCATAACATGTGATTTAAAAATCTGAGTTGTTTCAAGTCTCAAACCTTTTATATAAATAGAGAGGTCATTTAGAAGATAAAGGGACATAAGTTTTTGTGTGTAGACAATCCCTCAAAATCTCATACTCTCAAAAATCCATAACTATCCACAAAGCCTTCACTCTTTAGTTTTAAATTCAAAAACTTTGAACCTCTCACACCTTGCAAAGTTCTGTCCAAACAAACCATCCAAACACTCCACAAGAACAAGAATAACTATTACCATTTCCTAAGCTCAAAAGCAGCCAACATAGCAGTTCAAACTCAAAATACAAATTACATCTCCAAGGTAAGTTTCTTGACTTTGAACTCTTCATATAAAGCATCATTAATGGTTCATTTGTGAAGATAAAATGTAGATATCTTTGTCATTGAAGCTAATCACATGCTTGCTGTTTATTTTTATCAATTATATATTGAGAACTGACTTGTACAGACAATAGAACAATGTTCAAAGCAAAAAATTGCAGCATGAGTAGACACATACTTACATGTGTCGACTCATTTTAGTGACATAACCAGGCATGAGTCAACGCAAGACAATATGAGTCGATACATACTACTATCCAGACCCAAAAACAGAAAGACCAAAGGTGTATGAGTCGACACAAAACCTGAATGTGTTGACACAAACAAGAAATGAGTCGACACATACCCTTACGTATCAACTCATACTGAGTTGATTTTAGTTTTACAGGAACAATAAAAGTTATGTGTCAATGCAAAGATGCATGTGCTGACACATAATGGATAAAAATATTTTTTTCCCTTTATTTTTACACTGATTTTATATTTTCTATATATTCCTTCATTGCTATTCAATATGGTTGCAATAATTAGGACCTTTATTGCTTTCCACTCCCCATTTGTAAATTTGTATACCCCATCCTTAAAATGATGTAATAGCGCAGGATATTTATTTTCCACAATTTACCGCTATTTATATAAAATTCTAGTAATTAGGATGTGTATGGCAAGATAAAAAATAAATACTTAGACAACCCTAATTCAAGAACAACAATGCATGTAAAATAAACACTTTGCACACTTGCACCTCTAGGGTTAACTCCACTTGTTGCCTTGAGAAAACTAGGCATGTCCCTCGAACGTGGGATACTTTAGCAATGATCCTCGAATATAAGATCATAGTCCCTCGATGACCCTTTGATGTTGCCTTTGTAAACGATCTTAGATCCTCACAACAAATTTCTATGGTATCCTATAATGTTTCCTTCTATGACTATACGACGACCCATGCCCGTCCCTTCACATCCAATGATAGGGCTTCTTATCAATCAATGGTAAGATAGCAATATCTAAAGGAGGAGGAAATGAACAAAGACTTTTTGAGTAGGTAGAACGCTCATAGTTGGTTGCTCAGAACCTTTCAAAACAAAACACCTTTCAAAACACACCAACACTTTCAAACATGAAATATTTCCAAAAGTCAACACTTTGTATGCATTCTTATAGAGACGAGAATCATTACAAAATTTTCCTAAATGATGGAACTTTTCAAAAATACTTTCAAAACCCATCACCAACACATTTCAAAAAAAGCATTTCAAAATTGAGCTAGAAACTAAGAGCCCATAGATAACTACAGATAAAAAGGGTGCTAACACCTTCCCTTTTCATAACCTACCCTTTGAACTCAAGAAAATTCTCAAAAGGTCTTTCATGTTCTTTTCACCCTTTCCTTTATTAGATAAAAGAAAAGTTGGTGGCGATTCTTGCCATCTGCAACAATTGCAATAAAACGCAAAACACCCAAGTCAGTTCTCCCATCGTATTACAGTACGCATATTCCTTTCAGAGCTTCATAGCAGAATTCAGTCATCATCTTCTATGCTTTTTCATCAGAACTTCTCTATACATCCAATCAAACAATTAGAGAGCATAATTGTTCTTCACAGTAATCATGTAATTGTTATCATCAAAACTAATACATATATGTAGAACCAAACTATGTTCTAACATTTCTTTCTCCACCTGGTTATGTTGAGTTACGCCTCTAAAAACTTGAAAATATCTTTCGGGTTTACATATCCGAACGAACCTTTTAGCATGTTTCGGATATGCACATCTGAAGACACCATTTTCCCACGTTTTAATACTTAAACATTAGATTTAAAATTCTAGAGGTAGTTTCGGATATGCATATCCGAAACCACATGCGAATATGTCAACATATGTTTCGGATATGCATATCCAAAACTATCTCCTTTTTGTGTCATTTGTTTAAAACATCATCATTACCACTACCTAATAAATGGACAGACATAAAATGATACGATTTGGAAGAAAAATTAAATGAACATAACAATATGGACATAACAATTAGATTAGATGCTCAGAAATAGAGAAACATAATATAATAAATAAATTATTCAAAAAGTGCATAATGTCAAAATATTACATCGGTAAAAAAAATAACATAGGTTACTACTACTACGTATGCCTAATCCTAACCCTCAATGACCTCCTTTGCCTCCTATATTGTGCCACACTGGATGACTGCGTAACCATCCTCCCAACGATGGCAAACTGCCTCAAGACTGCCCATGTCAATGATCCCAGAATCAATGCCTCTTGCTCAAGAATGTGTATCCGTTAACAGATCGGCAAGAGATAAATGGCAGGGTCATCCTCATCTTGCTGGTTCTCCAAGAGCTCCTCATGAGCTGGCATAGGTGGATGTCCTAGACCATTCGGTGTCATGATAGGGTGTGACACAATAAAGAAACATATCATGTATCACTCTAAACAATTCCAACTCTGGGATGATGGCATCATCTGATACTCCTATGGCATCAAATTATTCACCCAATCTTGGAAGATGCCATCGAGTTCCTGGAAGACAATGGTGTCAGGAACCACCTGAAACGGAGATCTCAATATCATTTGCACAAAGCTAATCTGTCAGATACACTGCTCCGGAAGATGCCTGACCATAATATTTAACCCACATCCTAGCCACCCAGAGTATAATGAAATGGGGTCGATGGGGACAACATCCCTATGAATCTCGAATGGTGTCAATTTGATGTTATCATGATTAGTACGATCAAGATACACCCGGTAAGGCGCCACTTTATGATTCCCTCTGTGGAGGATATACTTTGCAGCCCTCAACATGTCATCAATATAAGCCAGATCATGCTCGAAACTATGAATGCAGTGGAAGTGAGAGATTATCCAACTTTGAAACACAAATAAGAGAATATGTAAGTTCAAATTATAAAAAAAAACAAATTAAATGTAATAGTTGGAATGAAAGGTACCGTGAGGAGTGTGCAAGAGCTAGTGAGCTGCCTCATCCTCCAGTTTGAAGCTTCATTCAGCTTCTGGTAGAGGTATACCAAAATGGCAGCCCCCCAGTTCCACTCACGAACTGTACTCAAATCCATAAAATATCAGAGGTATGTCACATCTACGTAGGTTGCACTTTTGTCCATAAAGAGGGGCATGCCAACCAAGAACATGAAGTAACACTGCAAAGCATAATCTCGGTGGTACTGAACAAAAACCTCGTCACCCTCATCCTCGGCCCCTGCTACTGTAACTAGGTGCTCTTCATACAAGTCTTTCAAGGTGGAGAATTTTGCATGCGACCCATTAGTTGTTCTGCACTCTTCAACCAGCTGAAATGGATCAGCTCCCATATACTTGACCATCCATTCAATCGCCTTAGCTCGTGGTACCTTATGATGGTTAAGCAACCTCCCTCTGATAGGTAGGTGGAGAAAGAAAGACACGTCATCAAGTGTGATCGTCATCTCCCCAACAGGAAAGTGGAAAGAAGACATCTCCTTGTGTCACTTCTCGGTAAATGCCCCCTGCATGTTATGGCTTATAGTAACATAATCAATACCACATAGTCCGATAAGTCCGAATTCAATAATGGCCTGCATGTTATGGCTTATATAAACAATTCAAAGATTTCTCGTGAGTGATTCACGGACTTAATGGGCACAAGTTCCTGTAACAAAAAAATAATAATTGTTAAAATAATATTTATGAGTAAACCTTTAAAATGAAAAAGTGAAACAAAAAATATACATCTTCATCCCAAACATGCCGAGTGGCATGATCATTATAGTAGATCAAGAGGGAGATTTCAGAAGGCCCTCCTGGATAACCGAGGTTTTCCTCCTCGGGCACCTCAACCTACTCGGGTAACTTAACCTACTCGGGTACCTCAATCTACTCGGGTACCTCCTCCTCATCAAGTATTTGCTCATGTGCACAAGAGGATGACACCCGAGACAGACGAATCCTCAATGCAGAAGTGGAACCTTCAACCACTTCCTCCCACCATACCTGACCCCATCCGCAAGGCCTATTAACCTGTTGCTCAACTCTCTCACGCCGAGCAGAGAAATTCTGGCTTGGCCTGCCTTGTCTCAATCGATTGATTGGGTCCTGATTGTCAGCCATTTTCCTAAAAAATGATATTTGTTAATATGTTGGTTTAAAAAATCAACTCAGGTAAGAATTCACATGTGCGCATTTGAAACTGGTCAAGGGGATGGGGGGGGGGGTTCGGATTTGCACATCTGAAACCACCTGCAAACAGTCATTTTCAGATAGCTTATTCTTCTTGCCCTAAATCATCCAAAAACCTTATTTTATCACCTAAACAACAACATTTAACTATTCTAACATCAATCTGCACAATGTAATTGATTTTAACTAACTTAATAAACTATTTTGGCATTACAAAGTGAATCAAATGGAAATGGAGAAAACTTACACAAATTTGGAGCTTTCGATATGAGTTTAAATAAGTTGAAATGAGTAGATGAGTTGGAATGAGTAGAAATGAGTTGAAATGAAAAATGATTTCAAGTTTGAGTAGAGATTTTGTGTGGGTGGTTTGGGGTTTGAAATGGGTTTTGAGTAGAAATGGGTTCTGATGTTCTGTTAAATAATTAAATGCCTTTGGATATGCATATCCTAAGTGTTAAATTATGGGACGAATTTATATATGCACATGTGAAGTCACATTTTCTTGACAAATTAAAATGACTTCAGATATGTGCACATGCGAACACACCTTTTCTTAATAAATACGGTGTGTTCGGATATGCATATCCGAAGTCTGGGGGGTATTTTGGGTTTTTTGCCAGAGGCCTGCAAGAAGACACCAAAGTGAAAAAAAGTCCCTAATTGTAGTCATTAAGCCAGGTGGGTGGGCCTTTTATTGCTCGATTGCCTTGACCCAAAATTAAAGATCATTTCTTATTCCACCCATGCCCTGAAATAATACCCTTTGCAATTTCGAAAATTCCCCTCGAAAATCGAAAATGCATTTCCAGTTTGCACCATATGTTTTACAAAAGCTGGCCAAATGTGGTTTCACCCTTAAAAAAAACATAACCGGAGGTATACTTCTGGTTCTATACTGGTAGTATGTTTCCGGTTTTTAGAGCGAGAAGATTGAATTTTTCTGCCACCTTGCCATTTTATATATAACCGAAAATATACTCCTGGTATTATGGAAAATGAAATTGACTTAAAACAATAACCAACATGGTCAATGTGATCATCTTCACTTCTTCTTCTTTCCATAAAACCTCTAAAAAACCCTTCCATTCCCAATCCATTTTTCCATTTAAAATTTTCATTTTTGTGGTTCATCATATCAAAAAGAGCTCAAGGAAGTGGAATTTAAGGCAAAGTTTATTCATTTGAATCCCCATTCCTTACAATAATTTAAATTTTTATTGTGTAAAAAAGGTTACGTGAAACCGAATGTATACTTCCGGTTGTTAGTTGAACATGATCGGAATTGCATTTTTGGTTTTTGTCTGTGTTTATTTGATAGGAGCTTTTGTTTGTGGTTATGTAAGTATTAATAAGTTTTATGTTTTTAATAACATTAGGTATGGTGCATCCCGATAATATTCCAAAACCTAATGTGCCTCAAGTTGTTTCACCTCTCGTATCTCCTATTGTAACTAAGATGGTAGATATTCATGCATATTTTGAAAATGGAGAAGAGTTTGAATTACGTGAAGACATGTTGTAGTTGATTAGTATAAAGTCTACGAAACTAGGATTTGGTGTTGTGATTGGAAGGTTTGATAATGGTACGGACAGAAGAAATGCATTTGTGACTTTGATGTGTGAAAGAAGTGGGACATATATCTGTCGTATCCAAAAATTGAAACGCGACGACACCAGTTCAAGAAAATGTGAATGTCCATTTAGGTTGGATGGTTATCTTTTGGCAAATAACAAATGGAGATTTAATGTGATATGCGGTTTACATAACCATGATTTAAGTCAAAAGTTAGTCAGTCATCCAATTGCGTGTAGGCTTCTTCCGGATGAGAAACATGTGTTTCTGACATGACATTGAATCTAGTACTGCCCAAAAACATACTTGCAACCTTGAAGCGCAAAAGACCCGGGAATACATCAAATATCAAGCAAGTTTACAATAAGCGCTATCAAACCAAATTAGAAATTAGGGGGATCGAACCGAGATGCAACACCTTTTGAAACTTCTAGATGAAAATAATTATGTTTGTAGGCACCGACAAGGTGATGATGAGGTAACAGTAAGAGATATTTATTGGACTCATCCTGACTCCATTAAATTGTTCAATACGATTCCCACTGTGCTCATAATGGATTCAACGTATAAGACCAACAAGTACAGGCTTCCATTGTTGGAAATTGTTGGTGTTACATCGACTGAAAATACGTTTTCTATTGGTTTTGCATTTCTAGAGTGCGAAAATAAGGACAACTTTGCATGGGCTTTAGAGGTTTGTAGGTCAATGTTGAAGGATCAAGAAGATATGCAAAAATTAATTGTTACCGACCGAGATACATCCTTAATTAATTCGGTTGCAACTGTATTTCCTACTTCTTATGCCTTACTTTGTAGGTACCATATTACTAAAAATGTGAGAAGTCGGGTTAAACCTACGGTGGGGACAAAACAGATTGCAGGTGAAGATGGAAAATTAGTCAAGGCGGGTGTCATTGTGGAGAAAATTATGGATCCATGGAATGATATAGTAAATGCATCTACCAAAGAGCTATACACTAATGTTGTTTTACAGTTCATGAAGGTTTGTAAGAAATATCCCGATCTATTGAAATATTTTGAAAGCACAATGTTGGATCAGGTAAAGGAGAAGATTCTTTGTGCCTGGACCGATCGGGTTATGCATCTCAGAAATACAACAACAAACCGAGTTGAGTCTGCTCATACTTATTTTAAAGAATTGGTTGGGAAATAGCAAGGGTGATTTGATTACGGGTTAGGATTCTATGAACCAGGTGATACTAAACTAGCATAACGAGATACATACAACATTTAGTCGTAGTATCACATTGTTGGAACACAGGTTCAAAGACAACTCCCTATATTCTCAGTTGGTCGGTAATTTGTCTCGGGAAACTCTGAATTATATTTTTCACGAAGCCAAACGAGCTTCTAATGTCGGTTTTGACAACTCAAAGGGTGGTTGTACAATTGTGAAAACATATGGTCTATCTTGTGCTTGTGTCATATCTAAGAAGATGAAAGTTGACTGCTCGATACATATGGACGAGGTCTCTAGTCATTGGAAGATACTCAATTTTGAAGATGACGGTAAAATGAAAAGTGATAAATTAAGTATTTCCATCTTGAATGAATGGGAAGTGATACAAGAAAGATTTTGAAAGTCAATGACGCCACCAAACTCCAAATCAAAGAGCAGTTGGGGAAGATTGTGTTCCCGAAGACCACATACTTGAAACCACCATCTCAACCGGTAAAAGCTAAAGGTGAAATCGACACCGGGCGGTATCTCAACTATGAGGAGTCCTTCATATTTCGTGCTTTTTCTGGTTTGTTCGTTAAAGGGGAAGATGCTCACCAAATTGTTCGTGATACTCTTATAAGAGAGTTGAGGGGCAACAGAGATTTATACACACGTGTGTTCGGGAGTAATGACAAAGTTGAAGATATCTATAACACTCTTGTACGTTGCATGCATGGATTTGCACCAGAGAATAAATGGATGTTCTTTCCTGAGATAGGTCATCTAATAGAAAATGCGTATGAGAGGGTGTGTATTAATCTTACAAGATACGATTTCTCAGAGAATTATTTCCCTCTGCACACTACTCAAACACCAAATCCCAATGATCGTATCATATGTGTTGGGTGGGTTTCAAATCCGCTGAATTTTGTTCAAGTGTATTTGAAACCGGGATTCCCTATACCACTTACATCACCAGAATGGGCGATTCATTTCACAATCCCATCTGAGACCTGGCCAGACCAATTCCTTGAAAGGATACAAAAATACAACGAGTTGAACAAAATTAAAATAGAAAAAAATAGAGAAAAGTCAAAAGGGGTTCCACCGGTGGATTTGGTCGGCGATAACTTTTTCGGCTCATTTAAGTAGTTAGGTATCATTTTATCGTAAATGTCATTTTGTTCATGTATTGTGTTGTGAAAATATAGTCATTTTTGTAGTTTGACCAAAAGACAATATTTGAATATGTGAAGTTTTTTTGAATGAGTTGTTGTTTCTATTCTGTTTCTGGTTTTTCACTCCCAAGAGACTTCCCAGAAATATATTTTTTATTCCAATTTATTTAAAATGGAAGTGAAATTCTGGTTTCAAATCTGACACATGGATATGATTTGTATGGTTCATGTTTGCCTCCAACTATTATAAATAACCTCACTTGTCATATTGTTTCATACCACAACACCAAAAACTAGAAATGAATATCAAATGACATGTTGGAGTTGTCCACTTTACCGGCACTACACTATCACGTGAATTTAAGGTCACTAGATACACCCCAACTGAAGATGTCCGTGAAATATTGTAGAAGCTTGTACCTTATGGCGACAATTGCAAAGTTGTGAAGATCAAATACTGCTTGCCATCTGTTGACAATGGGAAGCTTGTGTTCATCAACCGTGAGCTGAAGAACGACGATGATCTACAGACTATGTGAAATACTTTTACCAGTTTTGAGGAGAAAGTTCTGATCGACCTAAATGCGACCATTTCAAGATCGATCGATGATATTATTATGATGTTGCAACGTCCACGTGGATGCTGATTTGTATTATTTGATTAATGTTAAAATCTTTAATATATTTCCTATATTTATGTTATTAATTGTATTTTGAGTTTGTGATATTGGTGTTATTCGATGATGTTTTTCTGATTTCTGTGTAGAACATAATCGAAAATATATTTCCAGATCAAAAACGAAAATTAAATTCCAATTTTAATATATAATTTATCAAATTTTAGTACACACCAAAATATATTTTTAATTTTAAAAAATATTTAAAATTTTTTGCGTGATACTAAATAAAAATATGTGATGAAATAAGAAATCCACAAATTAAATTGGAGGCTCGAAGCCCTTGTATTTGTATCACTCTATCTTTAATCAATCGTTATATTTGAAATTTTCCTAATAGGCTCATAGGGTAGTTTTCTTTACATATATAGAGTTTATTATATAGTTATCGAGTAATTTAAAATTGATAGTAGTTCGCTCAAATTATTTTTAAAAAAAACCCACAACTTGTCACTTTAGAGATAATATTTCTTTCTCTTCCTTTCTCTCTCCTCCTTCTCACTTTCTCCGACTCTCATATATTATAGGTTTATTTGTTTTATGAGCAATTATATCTTTTAAAACAATAAAAGGAACTCAAATATGAGATACTCATAAATATAAGGTCTACAAATGCATTGTGTAGTTTAATTGATTTGAGTTAATTGAAGAATTGAAGTTCAAAAATAAATTAAAAAATATTAGGATTAAAATTAGTGTTAATAATAGTTTTCATATGAAAAACTGCAAACCAAGCATGATTGGAAATTTGCATAATATTTTTAGGCTTGATTTTTTTGTCCTTTTATTTTTACTTGTTCATAAAATTAATCTTCCATTTTAAAATTATTGATTTATGTTTCATCTCTCATATTTTTTTACTAAAAAATAGTGATGTGACATAAAATCGATACAATTTATAATTTTTTTTAAGCAATAATCAAGTATTAAAAAAATACACAAATAACAATATTTCAGAGAAAATTATGTAAATAACCATATTTTAGAATATACATCAATGGAGACATCGTCTCACTTGACACATGCACTCACATTTTTGTCTTAGGCGTCATCTCACTTGACGCATGTACTTTCTTTTAGTCATGTGAGATGGTGCATGCACTATAATATAGGGAGGAAGCGCCATCTGAGATGGCTACTACGTGCGATTGTGTTTTCTATAAATAAAACACCATCATTCTTCACACTTTCTCACATTCTCTTCACATTCTCTCTTCATTTCCTCTAATTTTTTTGCGTCATGACATCTCCTACGATTTATCCCAGAGATGGGTACGTTATTTTTTCACCCACCAAACATCCGATGAAAATGAAATTTTGGCACATTCATTCCATGGAGCGTCTGAAGAGAGAGTTGATGTGATGGTTAGAGGGAGACATCGAAGTTGGGGAACAAATTAGAAGGATCCAGAGAAGAAGAACGACCATGAACTTTACAACTGGACAACATCGCAGTTGGTTGGAGGAAGTCAAAATAGACAGAGACATAATGGTGATGATGCACAGATCCGATGAAATTATTTTGACGGTTGTAATTTTTTAGATATTTTATCGTGTTGTTGATGTTATATGTACGTGTTGTATTTGTTGTTGTTTTAGTCATGATGTGTTTTATTTGATGTTTGTGTATGATTTGTTGTAACAAATGCTCTTAATGAAAGAAAATTTTGTTTAGATAATTAAAAAGTGTAGATAGGTTGCATATAATAGTACGCAGGCCAATAATCAGATTTGGCTATCATTAGAAAGCCATTGTTGTATACGTTGAGCAAAGTCTCGACCTTGTAAATCAGAGATAGAAGTAGTAATGCATCTTGATGAGCATACGTACATGCCGCAATGACATGAGAGCAAGGCATAAGAAAGACTTGAAATTTTCCACAATCGCACCCGTGGGACCCCACCATCCACCAATAAAATCAAACTTTGAGGGCATGGGTAGCCGACTACTTCAAAGCGGATCTTCCAGATATGGTGATCTGGCATGTTTCATGGATCCTAAACGCATTGACTTCATTGGACCATCGACCCAACCGCGACAGGAAAATCGACGAAACACACCACAAGTTAGGCGAGGACGCGGTGCAAAATCACAGGTCGTTATCGAGTTCTCGGGGACAACTAAATAATATGTAACAATTATGTAATAGTTCATTTGATATTGAAAAATCGAACTTTCATTAAGCTAAATTGTTTGGTTATTGTCTCTTGTTTAAAATAGAAAGAAAAAAAATTTAGGCCATAAAAGCACTTAGGCGCCATCTGAGATGGCTTAGGGCATACACGTTGCACCTATGCGCCATCTCACTTGACGCCTCCATATAAAAAAAAGAGGATGCGCCATCTGAATTGACTCCTCTGTTTAAATATTTTCTGAAACATTGATTATTTGTGTAATTTTCTCCTAAACATAGTTATTTGTGTATTTTTTTCTAATACCTGATTATTGTTAAGAAATAATTCACAATCTACGATGTAATAACATAACATTATTTAGATGAAATAATTAGTTATATATTATTAATTAAATTATAAAAAAATAATTTATAAAATTGATATAGAATTTTTTGGTAATTTTCTTCCAATTATTTTTTTGATATTGATCATTCCTCATCATTAGATATTTTATCCCGTCATTTAAAACATGTGATATTACTATTTTTTAAATATAATTTGAAAAAAAAAAACATTTTAAAGTAAGAAATTTTAAAACGAGATCCAACTATGTGATCAAATAAATATTTATGGATCAAAAGTGTAATTAATTTTTTTAAAAGATTAGGTTTATATCTATTTCTGAAAATCTTATATTAATAAATAGTATTATTATACAATTATATAAAATACATTTACATTAATTAAGACATCATGAAGTAACACAGAAATTTTGATGTTTTAGATCAATAGCTCGCATCCATCTTGACTTAACTTAACTTAACTGATGAATATTAGTTAAGATATCTAATCCATCCTATTTTTTTTAATTAAATTGATTAATCATTCTTTACTGTATTTGGTTAGAGAAAATAGAGAGTATTGTTTTCAATAGAAAAATTGTAAAAGTGTAAAGTGTAACTATTGAAAAAGTGTAACTATTTTACTTTTCAAAGTTGAGCTAGTAAACTAAAAATGTGATTGAAGTTGACTGAAGTACTTAACTAATGTACTAATGAAGAAAAGCCTATTTCACATTATTATCTTAATTGGAACAGCCATGTACATCTAGCTCATTATTAGCTTAATTGTTACTATATGCCGACAAATGACAAACATGTTTTGTAAAATAAACAAACAAATATGTCAATTTGTTTTCTTAATTAACTAATGCGTTGAGTAATCCTAGGATAACATTAATAAACCTAGAAATCAATACCCTTAATTGTTGATTAAATCAACTTCTTAAATGAGCATGACACATTGTGTTGGCAGCTTAATCATTTAAATTTGTTATTATCTCCGTTTAAAATAATTGTCGTAGTTGACACTTTTGAATTCGATTCTTGATGAAAACAAAATTTTGCAAGTGAGTCGTTTTTTTAAATCACGAAATCAAATTAACCTGGATATTATGTGGATCAAAATTAATTAATTAAAAAAATTATAATAAATAAAAAAGAGAATAATAATTAGATCAAATTATTCTTATCAATTGGTATATATAAATTAACATTAATATATAATGAGAAAACAAAAAATATGAAAATTTATTAAAGAGTATAATTGAAAGATTAAAAATAAAATCACATTAATAATGTAAGGTGATAAATATTTTAGACAAATATTTTTTTATTTAAAATATGACAATTATTTTAGAATTGATAGAATAAAATTTATTAACAAAATTCATTAAAATATTATAAAATATAGAGAAATGGTGATACGGTTTAATAAAACAAATTTGTGTATATCCTTCGAGGAGTGTAATGTGTTATTACTGTATTTGATCAATTAATTTTATTTGTAGAAATATTTTTTTGAAATATATATATTCAATATTTTAAAATTTTAAATATGATTTTATTATATTTAATTATATTTTAAATTTTTTTAATTATAATATTTTTAACACGTGTATTTAGAACACATGTTAATATGATCCTTAATTTAAACACATTTGCTTTTACAAATATTTACTTTTTTATTTTTGTAAATAGCAGTTTCTTAACTATTTTGAAGATCGTTAAATAAAGTAAAATAAATTAAAAAAATATAAATACATAAAAAAAAATTGATCAATTGTGTGTTTTAAAATAATTATATAATTTTGTATTTCTAGACAAACACTAGTTTTATTGGATAGATTGACTAGATTGTGGTGAAGGTAGTGTGTAGATAATCTTTTGTGGGTGGTTTATATTACTCAACATGTTCCATTTATTCTATCTTTATATTCATTCATATCATGGTTTTGCAATAACCTCCCAATATGGATAATGGCACTATCAATGTAGAGTAAATTCGTAAGGTCTAATTGTCTATTTATATTGTGTTTTTCTTGAGTCTTAAGTCTTAGTGATTAATATTTATAAATAATAAAAAGTTTTTTAAAATTTATTGAATAAATAATGTATTTAATCATTATTTTATATTAGATATATTAATTATTCAATAAATTTAAAAAGTTTTTTTTTTATTTATAAATTTGTGCTGAAGATGTATGAAATAGATCTCAATTCAGATTCAATTGACCCAAGTTAGTCATTGTTCATATTCATGTTACTTGTTATAGATTGAGGGAAATTCTCTTATCTATTAATATCCCATCTTTTCAATTTCGAATGACGTGTGATTTATTTTTAGGGGTAAACAAATACATTCATATATTGTATTATCATCTAACTTTGTGACGTAAGAATTAAGATGATACAATATAACTAATAATTAATGAGAAAAAATATGGTAATAATTGTGCTGCAAAACAAAAAACTAGTGATTAGAAATCTACCTCGGCTTGCAAATGATTAAAATCTCCTTAAATCTTAGTGATTCAATTATTCTAACAATACTATCAACCTTTTAATTTCTTTTGGTGATTACTTTTTCTAGTTAACTAGTGTTGATCTTATCAGAATCAGAAGGATTTTCAGTGACCTTCAACACATAGACTTATGCAGTTGTTGAAGTGAATGGAGGGTGTACCTGCAAGCTACTCTGATATCAAAGTAAGATTCAGAGTAAAGAAGACAAGTATAGAGAGTAAGTGAGTATAATTGAATACTTGACCCTCTAGTGAAAGAGGATATTTATAGTCCCCAGCGTTGGGCCAAGGTCCCCATTTTGAGTTGAATTTCATTTCAAAATGGAGACTGTCAAGATCTTACGTGGGTAGAGGAGACCAGTACGTGGTCTCTATCCCGGTGAACTTCCTCGTGGTCTTCGGAGGTAGAAGACCCGTTCTTTACGGCGGCAGGATGACTCTGTGATATTCGGAGAGTCGTTGGCCACGTGTCCTCGACGAGCACATGGGGAAGACATCCTCAACGAGAACGAGGAGGAGACATTCCCCAATGGTCGTAGCAATCTGGGCCACTTTGTTGGGCCTTTCTCGCAACAACGTTGGGCTAGCCCTGTCTGAAAAAGGACCAAGTACAGGTCTAGTCCATAACAAGTTGTTGAGCCTTCCTCGCTACAGAGTTGGGTTAGGTCTTGCCCGATGAAAGACAAAGCGTAGGCCCAATCTAGAATAGGAGTCTCCCAAGTTGTTGCTCCTAAGTAGAGGAGTTATGACTTTTAGGCCAACTCGAGCATCGAGGAGGTAGTGGCACTGAGGATCTCCGTAGTTACCTTCAAGACTTTGCCATTTGTCTCGAGCATGGTCTATAGGGACGCGGGCATCAGATTTCAGTCCAACATATGCAAGAAAAGGGGGATGTGATCATCCATATTAATTGTCTTCCTTGTTTATCAGTATCGTTCGAAGAATTTTGCATGGATAAGGAAGATGTTGTATAAGTATCGTGGTTAGGAGTTAAGTCGTGCCCACAGAGAGCATTCCCATGATTCTCGTAGTTGTATTGCAGGGGTATTCATGTGAAGGAGAAAGTTTTCCTCGCTCGACTATCGTGGAGTCGAAAGGTTCGTTCAGCACTTGCTTCCTGGCGGAGTTCTGTTCAAAATGATATCAAAATGTTTTAGACTGAGTCTCGATACTGTTATATTTGAAATATCTTACGTTCTCCCCCTTTTTTGTCAAGAATAAAAAAGCAATAAAAACACTTTAGACAATAAAATGCATAGTGTATTAATAAAGATTCCAATAAAAACACATTCTGAAGAAAACAAATAAAGAGAACACAATGAAGAAAACAAATTTTAGAACTAAGTGGAAAAGTGAGCAATGTATATATAGGAAAATAGGAGACTTAATTAACAAGAAAAGGTTTTAAAGAAAATGATTACTAGCATTAATGATTCCTGAAAAGAGGGATAACGTAAAGATATGAAACAGTTACCGATATGACACGAGTCTCAATGCATCTAATCAATGTTTCAGTCTCTTTAGAATTTGAACACGTGTTCAGCCTTAGAGGAAAACCTTGCGTAGAGTTGACAAGTGTTGATATTGTGAGCTGCAAGCTTCTATCTTTGAAATGAACCGTTTGGAGAATGTTCAGATCTTCTTAGATAGATCCTGATACACCTTTCCTTCTTACTTCTGAAGAACTTTTGGTCAGATGTTCACAAAAAAAAATTAAAGACATAATGTTCTGAGGGTTAACGTATACATAAATAAAACTATCATTTTGGGCATAATTTCATGCTGAGATGTTTTAGAATGAAGTTAAACCTATCTTCATAAAGGGGTTTAGTGAAAACATCAGCCCATTGATGGTCTGTGTCTATAAATTTTAATGAAAGAATTCCTTTCTGAATATAGTCCCTAATAAAATTATATTTAATTTCTATATGCTTAGCCCTAGAATGTAAAATGGGATTTTTTGAAAGACATATAGCAGAAGTATTGTCATAGAGAATAGGAATGTTACTCTCATATACGTTGAAGTATTCAAGTTAGCTTTTCATCTAGAGCATTTGTATGCTGCATCTAGTTGCTGCTATATATTCAACTTCAGCAGTTGACAATGCAATGGTAGATTGCCTCTTGCTGGACCATGAGATTAGATTTTCTCCCAGAAATTGACAGCTTCCAGAAGTACTTTTTCTTTCTATTCTGTCTCCAGCGAAGTCAGCATCACAGTACCATACTAATTTGTATTCTTTATTTTTTTTATAACAAAGACCAATATTAGTAGTACCTTTCAGATACTTGAAAATTTACTTAACGACTGTTAAGTGAAATTCTCTAGGATCTGATTGGAATCTAGCACACAGACAGACACTATAAAGAATATTAGGTCTTGAAGCTGTTGAATATAAGAGAGAACCAACCATACCTCTGTAGAGCTTCTGTTACCTTCTTACTTTCCTTTTCCTTTTCCAGAATGCATTTGGGATGCATGGGAGTTTTGGCTGGCTTACATTCTGACAAGTAAAATTTCTTCAAAAGTTCTTTGACACACTTGCTTTTATGTATGTATGTTCCTTCTGGAGTTTGATTGATTTGGATACCCAGAAAGAACTTGAGCCCTTCCATCAAGCTCATTTCAAACTCTGTCTGCATAGACTTAGCAAATTCTTTTCCCAAAGAGGCTTTAGTAGATCCAAAAATAATATCATCTACGTAAATATGACAAACTAGAATGTCATTTTTAAATAGTTTACAGATTATAGTGTCCATTTTCCCTCTTGTAAAATTATTTTCTAACAGAAAATTACTTAGTCTTTCATACCAAGCTCTGAGAGCTTGTTTCAGACCATATAGTGATTTATTAAGTTTATAGACATAATCGGGATGTTTTGAAATTTCAAAACCAGGGGGTTGATGCACATAAACTTCTTCATTAATATAACCATTTAAAACACACTTTTAACATCCATCTGATAAAGAGTGATGTCGTTATTTACTGCAAAGGAAATTAAAAGTCTGATAGATTCTAACCTGGTGACTGGAGGAAAGGTTTCTGTATAGTCTATCCCCTCTTGCTGACTATAACCTTGTGCCACCAGTCGTGCTTTGTTTCTGACGACTTCTCCTTGTTCATTTAGTTTGTTTTTAAATACCCATTTGGTTCCAATGATGTTAAACCCTTTTGGTTTAGGAACTAGATCCCACACATCATTTCTGGTGAACTGATTTAATTCTTCCTACATTGCAAGTATCCAGTCATTATCCAGAAGAGCTTCGCCAATGGAAGTTGGCTCAATCAGAGACACTAATACCCTGAGAGATTCTTCAGAATTTCTGAATGTAGATCTTGTTCTGATTGGGTCTTCTTTCTTTCCCAGAATCTTGTTTTCAGGATGAGCTAAACTGCTTCTGGATTATCTTTTCTGGAAAGGCTCTTCAGATGTTGTTGTAACGCTTGTGACAGCTTCTTCTGGAGTTGACTGTGATTCTTTGTGAGAAACTTATGATGCAGTTTCTTCAGTACCTGTAAATTGAACTTCTATATCTGCAAAAAAATTACCCTGCTTTGACTTTTGAGTGCCAAGCTTATCATCAAATCTGATACTGATGGACTCTTCTACAATCTATGTTTCTGTGTTATATACTCTATAGCCTTTTGAGCATTCATAGTATCCTAACATGAGACACTTTTGTGCTTTAGAGTCAAACTTGTTCAAATGTTCTTTAGTATTCAGAATAAAACAAGTACCTCCGAATGGATGAAAATAAGAAATGTTGGTCTTTCTGTTCTTCCACGGTTCATATGGAGTCTTATCCAGAATAGGTCTTATGAAGGTTTTATTCTGAATGTAACACGCTGTGTTAATTGCTTCTGCCCAGAAGTTCTTAGAAATGTTAGTCTCGTTGATCATGGTTGTGGTCATTTCTTGTAAAGTTTTATTCTTTCGTTCTACAACTTTGTTTTGTTGAGGAGTTCTAGGATAAGAGAAATCATGAGAGATGCCATTCTCATTAAAAAATAGTTCAAATTTTTTGTTTTCAAATTCCCCTCCATGATCACTTATGACTTTAACAATTCTAAGATCTTTTTCATTTTGGACTTGGTTACAGAAGGCAAAGAACACAGAATGTGACTCGTCCTTGTTTCTTAATAACTTTACCCATGTCCATCTGCTATAGTCATCTACGATCACTAATCCATACTTCTTGCCACTAATGGATGCAGTTTTCACTGGTCCAAATAGATCTATATGCAGAAGTTCTAATGGTCTAGAGGTAGAAACAACATTTTTTGTTTTGAAAGAAGGTTTTGCAAACTTGCCTTTTTGACATGCTTCACACAGAGCATCTGAGCTGAACTTCAGGTTAGGAAGTCCTCTGACCAGATTGAGTTTGTTAATCTGAGATATCCTTCTCATACTAACATTCCCCAATCTTTTGTGCCAGACCCATTGCTCATCGTTAACAGACAATAGGCATTTTACATTCTGACTTTTTAGTTCAGAAAGTTTTATTTTGTAAATGTTGTTCTTTCTCTTTCGATTAAAGAGGAAAGATCTTTCTTTCTGACTAACTGCTTTACAGGACTTTTGATGGAAGATTATATCATAACCGTTATCACTTAATTGACTTATGGATAACAGGTTATGCATTAATCCATCTACTAACATAACTTTAGTTATAGAAGGAAGTGTACCATTACCAATAGTTCCAGAGCCAATAATCTTCCCTTTTTTAATTTCCTCTGAAACCTACGTAGCCTCCAGATTTAAGCTTCAGGCTTTGGAACATATGCTTTCTTCCCGTCATGTGTCGAGAGTATCTAGAGTCCAGGTACCAAGATTGGTGTTTTAATGTTGTTGTTAAAGACATCTGCAACATAGACAATTTTGTCCTTAGGTACCCATAACTTTTTGGGTCCTTGTTTGTTAGAGTTACCAAAATTATGTTTGAATTTTGGTTTAGCAGAAAAAGCATTACTAGTATGCTTTATGTCCCCATAATTGAAGTGAGAATAAAGGGGCGTGTGTTTTATAATCATATCCTTAACCTTTTTAGGTTGGGATACTTTAACCTTGTATCCTATTCCTTTTCTGCCATTTCTGCTAACTCCATAGATCATTGAAGCCATCTTGCTTCTGTCCATGTTTTTAGCAAGAAATTTTTGAAAGCTATGATCATATTCCTTTATGATCTTATCAGAGTTACTAGAAACTTCTGAGTCAATTTCTTTCTGAGCCTTTTGTAATTTATTTTCTAGTTTAGAAATTATTTCTTTAAGCTCAGAGTTTTCTGATCTCAGTTTCTTAGTTTCTTCAGAGTCAGAAACTAGATCCTTTTTCAGGTTCTTGTTTATGACTCGAAGTTGCTGATATCTTTCAAGAATTTCTGACAGAATTTATTTTAATTGAGATCTATAAAAGTTAGAGAATACCTCTTCTGCCTTTGAGTCTGATTCTGATCCAGATGATCCAATGTCATTTGATGTTACGTTGCCCATTAGGGCTATGTTGGCTCTTTCATCTTCTGATTTTGTTTCAGCTTCAGAAGAGTCTGAGTCATCCCATGTTGCCATGAGGCTTTTCTTATTTTCCTTAAAGAACTTCTTTTTAGGTTTCTCTTTTTGAAGATTTAGACAGTCGCTCTTGTAATGCCCTTGTTCATTTCATTCGTAGCAGACAATGTCTCTGTTACTTGATTTTCTGTATCCAGAAGATGGTTCAGAATGATTTCCAGTTCTTCTGGAAGTTCTGAACTTCCTCTGCCTGTGCTTCCACAACTGATTGACTCTTCTAGAGAGAAGAGCCAGTTCGTCTTCTTCTGATGAGGATCCACCATAGTTTTCTTCTTTTGCCTGCCAAACTTCCGGTTCATATTTTTTGTTAGATTTAAGAGCTAAAGACTTACCTTGCTTCTGGGGCTCATCTTCTTCTAACTCTATCTCATGACTTCTCAGGGAGCTGATAAGCTCTTCGAGAGAGATTTTGTTCAGATCTTTGGCCAGTTTAAGATCTGTGACCATGGGTCTCCATTTCTTGGGTAAACTTCTGATAATTTTCTTCACACGATCTGCAGTTGATTACCCTTTATCCAGAACTTTTAGCCCATCAACCAGAATTTGAAATCTTGAGAACATTGTTTCAATGGTTTCATCTTCTTCCATTTTGAAAACTTCATACTTCTGAATGAGAGCAAGAGCTTTGGTTTCTTTGACTTGAGTGTTGCCTGCATGCGTCATTCTCAAGGAGTTAAACATGTGTTTTTCTGATTCTCTGTTTGTGATTTTCTCATACTTTGTGTACGAGATAGCACTCGAGAGAATTGTTCTGGCCATGTGATGATTTATGAATTCCCTCTTTTGATGATCTGTCATTCTTTTTATGTCAATCTTCTGACCTTTTTCATTAATTGGATGTATGTACTTATTAGTCACCATATCCCAGAGCTCAGCGTCATGAGTTAGAAAGAAACTTTTGATTCTGTCTTTCTAGTAATTGAAGTTTCCACCATCAAAGATTGGAGGTTTGCCACTGATTCCATCTTTCTCATCATGATAATCATTGCTGATGTTCTGACTTGGTCCCACCATAGTATTTTTTTTGCTTGGATCTTTTTCTGACACAGTTAAGTGTTTGTACTCAGAACCAGGCGCTCTGATGTCAATTGAAGAATGGAAAAACACAAGAAGGGGGGTTTGAATTGGGGTTTTTAAAACTTAAAGTAAAAGACACATTGGTTATCCTGGTTTGTTTGAACTCAAACTACTCCAGTCCACCCGCCAAGGTGATTTTGCCTCTCTCAACAAGGTCTTAATCCACTAATCAAACTTGATTACACAGATACGATGACAACCGTCAACGTCTTCTTGAATTTAAACCAAAAACTAGTTTTCTCAAGGTATTACACAATATAATATTTGAAAGCGTGTACAATATGTGTTTTCTAATAAAACAATATCACACAAGTGATGTTTTACACAGATGAATTTTAGTAAGATGAAGGTGATGAAAATATATCGTTTGTTATGCGTAGCAGAAAATCGTAAATGATTTCTCCTTCAAGTCTTGTATATATAGGCAAAGCATGTGAGAAGATTTTGGAATGTTGATAAATAGTAATTAAAGAACTTTCCAAACATAGAGATTCTTGTCCTCTTTCAGCCGTTACTTTTGAAAAGCCATAAATGAAATGTAACGCTTCATAACATGCTTGCTTCAGAATGCTTCAGAAGATGAATGTTACTGTTGGAACTCCTTTACTTCTTTCTAGAACTGTATGAATCAAAATAACGAAGTTCTTGTTTCGCTGCTTTTAGTGCACTCAGAAGTTGTAGCATTAGAAATTCTTTATATACGCGTGTTATGCAAATTGCTTTCTATATAAGATGTGTTGAATCAGAGTTTAAACAATAATCTAACTCATCTTTTGTGCTTCTTCCATCAGAACTTCTCTGCAAAACAAAATACTTATTTAGGGAGTATAATTGTTCTTTGATTGTTTGTTATCATCAAAACTCTTACAAGGGTTTTAGAATCAAACTATGTTTTAACGCGTTTGATTTTAATGACATCTTACTCTGAACAGAGATCCATTTTCAGATTCTTTAGAATAAAAAGAAATCTATCTTCAGCTAAGGGTTTTGTAAAAATATGAATGCACCGATGGTATGTATCTATAAATTTTAAAGATAAGATCTCTTTATGAACATAATATCTAATAAAATGATGTTTGATTTCTATTTTTTAGACCAAGAGTGTAGGATAGGATTCTTACTTAAGCAAATAGCGACAGTATTATCACAAAAGATAGGAATGTTACTCTCATATATTTGGTAATCTTCCAGTTGATTCTTCATCCATAGCATCTGAGTACTGCACAATGATGCTGATAAGTACTCGACTTTTGCTGTTGAAAGACAAATTGTTTATTGCCTCTTGCTTGACCATGAGATCGGATTCTTGCTTAGAAACTAACAGTTTCCAGAAGTACTTTTCCTCTCTAGTCAATCTACAGCGTAGTCTGCATCACAGAAACCAGAAAGAGAATACTTTGATATTTTTTCATACACCAAGCTAAGGTTAGGGGTTCCTTTTATATGCCTTAGAATCCTCTTAACAACAGTTAAATGAGATTCCATAGGATCAGATTGGAATCTAGCACAAAGATGGACACTGAATAAAATATCAGGTCTAGATGCATTCAGATATAGAAGAGAGCCTATCATACCATGATACAACTTCTGATATACCTTTCCAATTATCTCTTCTTTCTCCATAATACATGTTGGATGCATTGGAGTCTGTAATACGATGGGAGAACTGATTTTTGGGTTTGCATTTTATCGCAAATGTTGCGGATAGCAAGAGTCGCCATCGACTTTTCTTTTATCAAATAAAGGAAAGGGTGAAAATAAATGGAAAGACCTTTTGTGAATTTTATGAGTAAGGAGGGTAGGTTATGAAAAGGGAAGGTGTTAGCACCCTTTTCATCTGTAGTTATCTACGGGATCTTAATCACTAGCTCACTTTAAAAAATGCTTTGTGAATGTGTAAGTTTGAAAATATTTTGAAAATTCCTAAGTTCAGAAAACTTTGTAATGATTCTCGTATCATTGAGAACGCATACAAAGTGTTTATTTTGAAAATATTTCAAGAAATTGTTTATGTGTGTAACATGGTGGAAGAACTGGCTTGGGTGTTTACGTTTGATCGCAATTGTAGCAGATAGCAAGAGTCGCTACTGACTTTTCTTTTATTTAAAAGGTAAGGTTGAAAAGAATAGGAAATATCTTTCGAGATTATCAGAATGGAATCCGTATCTGGAACGTATCTGAAAGCTAAATCTGAATGAGTATCAGAATGGTATTCGTATCTGGAAAGTATCTAAACTGTATCTGAAAGCTGAATCTGAATGAGTTTCATAATGGTATCTGTATCTGGAGCGTATCTGAAATGTATCTGAAAGTTGAATCTGAATGAGTATCAGAATGGAATTCGTATCTGGAGCGTATCTGAACTGTATCTAGAAGAGTGTATGAGAAGGAGCCCGTGTAGGATTGCTTCATGATGAGTTCATGTCAAACCGCATCTGGAAATGTATGAGAAGGAACCTGGGTAGGGTTACTTCAACTGGTCGAGTAGATAGTTGTCCTGTCTTGTTTCAGCTATTTATCTACGATCAGTCATCTACAGATAGTTTTCCTGGCTAGTTATAGGTATTAATCTGGACCTTGAAAAGGTTGGTCATTTGAGATAGTTGTCCTGTCTAGTTTCAGGTATTAATCTCTGACCTGAGAAAGAGAGATAGTTTTCCTGGCTTGTTACAGGTGTTAATCTTCAATCTCTTCATGTAGAGAGTTTTCCTGGCTTTTCACAGGTATCAATCTACAATCAGCCGTCCACAAATAGTTTTCCTGGCTAATTACAGGTATTAATCTGGAACTTGAAAAGGTTGGTCGTTTGTGATAGTTGTCATGTCTGGTTTCAGGTATTAATCTCTGATCTGAGAAAGAGAGATAGTTTTCCTGGCTTGTTATAAGTGTTAATCTTCAATCTCTTCATGTAGATAGTTTTCCTGGCTTGTTACAGGTATTAATCTATAATCAGTCGCCCACATATAGCTTTCTTGGCTAGTTACAGGTATTAATCTGGAACTTGAAAAGGTTGGTCGTTTGAGATAGTTGTCCTGTCTGGTTTCAAGTATTAATCTCTGACCTTTTGAAAATGGTTGTTGATAGCCATCTGTTGATTGATCTTTCCTAAAAAGGTTAAGAGTTAGCTGCATGTAATGTAATGATGTATGAAATGCACAGTGTAATGATGTTCTCAAAAATAAATGAGATTATGTTGTATGCATTTATCATGTATGTAAATATGATGCATGAGATGTTGTTGGACTATAATTTTGTCCTGGAAAATAAATCCTTGACAAAAGTTGGGGAGTTTTGGGAAGTTGATTCCCAGACAGCTACTGGGGATGAAGAATATGCACATCTTCGAACCTTGCTTAGAATATTTCCACTGGGGATTTCTATTTTTTTGTTTGGGGAGAACTCCGCTGGGGAATGCTGATTTTGCTTGAGAAGAAAACTATGTGGAGAGTGTTGATTTCCATTTGGGTAAAAAAGTTCAAGAGTCTTAGTTGTCTGTTGCTCTACTGGAAAGTTATCTTGATGGAAGAGAAAGGAAGTTAACAACTTTTTGGGAATAAAGAAGTTAATTGTTATCTAGTTGTCTCACGGGCTTTACAACAATCTACAGGGGATTATGGAAAAGTCTACTGGGTAAGAGGGGTTGTGGTCCCTTGATTTGTGATAGTCTGGGAGGCAAGTTCAAGCTGGGGAATCTTGCCGTTGGTTGGGGAAATAAACACTATTTCCAATCTGTTGGAGAGGCATTTTCTTTTGGCAGAACTCTTCGAGGATTCTTCTTGAGACCAAACTTAGCTGGGAAGAAAGGTTTTCCAGAGATTGAAACTCTGGCTGAGAATTTCCTAGATCTAACTTTGTGGGGACTTGACTGGGGATCAACTTATAAAGGGGATTTCGTGGAGATTTGTCACTGCCCCTAGTAGCAAGTGTTGTAGAACCGCTAGAAAAACGTTTTCTTAACCCTTTTCTGGAACTCAAGCTTAATGCCCCAAGTGATTGAGATGCGGACTTGCCCCTGGTTATTCAGCACCTCTCGAGAGATTTATTGTAATATTGACTCGATTGCCCCAGGTGAGTTTGGACAATGGTGTGCCATGCCCCCTTGCTTATAGGAGATCTGTCATCGGAAGTGTCATCCCATTTGAAGTGATTTTGTTCACTAAGAGAGATTTCGTTCGTTGGACATTTGTCGTGTGAATTTCTTCGCTGTCAAACAATTAGCCATATGCAAACAACGATATTCAAATAATGCAAAGTTTATGCTTGTCTTGAAGTTTTGAAAATTCGTTTTAGAAGATAAAAGAATTTTTGTAAGAAAATTCAACTCAGGATTTGGAGTATAGCCTTACAGGAGTCAGGATACCTTTTGTAACAGTATACTTTCGAACTAACCCATGCTTCAATTAGGACTTTTGAAGGGTTGTAACGTGGCTTGGTTCATTGTTTAAGAAACAAAGGATAAGGCTCAAAGTGTATTTGTACCCACCCGTTCTTCGTGATGTCCTTTAGTCCTAAACTCAGTTAATTATGCGTTTGAACTCCAATTGAGTCTGGAATGGAGTTTTGGCGATGGTTCAGACAAGTTAAGTTTGTCAGAAGGCAGTCATTTTTTCCATATTTTCCATGTTGTTGAGGATTTGTAGTGTCCTCTTTTGATTTTTTATCCCTGATTTTTCCTGACTATTCTTATTTTTGAGATTACAGTCGGCGGGATACCCCAATTTTTCTTAAGTCTCCTTCGTAAGTTTTGACTTAGTGGGCTTTTCTCTTGAGATATAATGACTTCCTATTTAGTAGGGAACCATCACCGTCTTTTTATTCCAGAGGAATGTTTTTGATGTCATTCATTGTATACGAAATGAAAGTTTGCGACTGAACGCGCATTTGAATTAATTGAGAGACTACTCTGCCCCAGGTTTTGATTAAAGGTTTCAGTTTGTGTAAAAAGGAAACTCCTGCTTCTTTGGCTCAAAGGGGTTGACTAGGTATTATCCTCCTTATAACTCTAGTGTTTAGGAATTTAAAGAACGCATGTACACCGTCAGCAAGGTTTGTCCAAAAGCATACTATATGAGATTATGGCATTATTTTTGTCATCCTCCCTCTAAAGGCTTGCAACTTTTTAAAACTAGAGTTGAATGTCATAAAGAGAGTAAAAAGCATAACTTAAATATAGTGAAAACAAATGGATGAATTCAAGACAAACATATTCAATGCATTAATGAAAAAAAGTTTGTCATTAATAGATAAGTGTTTGAATAATTAAAGAAATTACAATTAAAAATTCAAAATGAAGGGGAATGCTCAATGATTTGGCATGGGATCGGTGATCACGTTGGGAGTCTCTGAAGGATCAAACTCGATTTCCTTAGCGTCAATCATGTTTTGAATCTTGTATTTCAGCGCCCAACAATCGTTAGTATCATGCCCAAGACTGCCGGAATGATATGCACATATTGCATCAGGATTGTAGTTAGGAGAAGAAGTTTTGGGGTTTGGATGAGGTCCTATCAACATAATCAGATTCATCTTCAACAAGTGTTGCAATGCTTGAGACAGCAACATGTTGATGTTGGTAAACTATCTTTTGGGCTCGTCTTGCCTTCACTGATTTCCCCTTTGTTGTTGTCGCTGTGATGCGGGACTGGAGATCAGGACTGCCCCCACATGTTGGTCGTGGTTGCTCTTGTTATGACCCATTTGGTTGTAAACATCATTAGACTCTTTCTTCCCATTGTATGACTTTTTCTGAGTATCTGAGGATGTAGCTCCTTGGATATTTCCGCTTTTGATGCCAACTTCGACCCTTTTTCCAGTCAGTATTAGCTCGGTGAACCCGGATGAGGAGCTTATGATTAGGTGATTAAAGAAAGGTACTGTCAAAGTTCCCATAAATATGTCAATAAGCTCCCTGTCAGTTAAGGGTGGTTGCACCCTGCCAACCAGGTCTTTCCACTTTTGAGCGTATTCTTTGAAGCCCTTGTTGGAACACATGGTCATACTCTGCAATTGCACACGAGTTGGTGCAAGATCAGTGTTTTATTGATAATGCTTGTAGAAAGCAGCAGCCAAGTCCTCCCAGGTATAAATGTTGGTTCCTTCTAACTGATAGAACCACTCTAGTTGAGTTCCATCCAAACTTTCTTGGAAGAAATGGACCCATAGCTTCCGGTCAGTAGTGTGAGGCTGAATCTTGTGGACATATGACCTCAGATGCATCTTAGGACAAGAGACTCCATCATACTTGGCAAAGGTAGGGATTTTGAACTTTGGTGGGATGACCACTCCCGAAAACAAACCTAACTCTTCAAAGTCCAAGCTAGGTATCTACTGAATCTCCAAAGCATTGAGGCGATTCTCCAACTATTTGTACTTATCATCAGCGCGGGGTATTATTCCTCAGAGAAGTCAGCTTCATCTTCATCATTCTCCGGGTTGTTATCTCCTTCTTTTGTCTGATTGTCCCCCTCGGTTGACGTGGTTGAGAGATCTAGAGCTCCCTTGACTGGTCCTCTAAGTCTTCTTCCCAAATTCAGTACGCCTACTGATTTCTTTGAATTTTTCTTCTTGTCTTTAAGAAGAAGAGTCTTCAGGTCCTCTTGCCATTTAGCCATAGCCAGGAACATTTGTTGGAAGTGGGCATTTTGTGCTTGGAGATCCTTCACCGCTTGGTCCATATTCATCTTACTGAAATAAATCGTAGGAAGATAAGGAGACCTGTCTGGGAGAAACCTGTCATGATATGGTGCATGATATGTGGATGCATGTTTTCAAGGATCTCGTGGGGTAAATACAAGAAGATGTTAGAAGTTGACCTTTGATCAGCAGCTTTGATTGGAAAACTTCGTATCGGTGGATGTCCTTCCACGAGAATTAAGCTCACCATGTCAAGTGGGTCATGGCCCTTGACTCAGGTTAACGTGCTTTGGTCTTTGACAGTGTTTGATTAGAGAATGAATCCTTTTGCCCCTTGATAGGAGTCTGGTTCAACATGACCCTGCATCATAGGCCCTTGAGATCCTTGAAATGGTTATTGAAAATGCTATGGTATGATGTTATGATGTTATGTACAAGTATGCAAAGCAAGCAAGTTGTTATGTACAAATAGTCATATACATACAAAGCAGACAAGTCCTTAGGTTTAGGCTTGCATGGAGTTTGTAGGTAAGTACCCTCTTGAAGTTTAGTTGGCTCAACCTGTTCTAGTAATAGTACCCGGGTTCTAGGGGGTCTCAATATTACTGATCTTTCTTCATCGGGAATTGTTTCAGCGCAAGCCTCTTTAATGGCGACCAAAATATCCCGAAAGTCTGATCTCAATGAGCGTAGCATCGAGTATCAACCAACTTTAGACTGCACCAAAGTCGGCTATCTCACTACTTCCCAATGGACAAGTTGTTTAATTAAGGTTATAAGGTCAATTAGTGCTTCATGACACCACACAACGACCCCGTAATCTCCTTGACTACTCAAGGGCTACCGGTACCAACAAATATGTCACACTAATGTAGCCATTGCTTCAACGATGTCTGTATACCCCACACAGTTTCCACAATCTATTACTACTTACCTAAAAGGTTCCCCAGATCCGGGTAGAGGATCAAAATAAGCCCAAATAAGGAAGCACAATGTAAAGCAAGCAAATCAAACAAGGAAAGCAAGCAAAGGTGATCTAGCCCTAAGGTAACCCCACTTTTAAGTATAGTCCCTAACAGAGTCGCCACTTCTGTAACATGGTGGGAGAAATGACTTAGGTGTTTAGGTTTGATCGCAATTGTTGCAGATAGAAAGAGTCGCCACCGACTTTTCTTTTATCCAAAAGGAAAGGTTGAAAAGAACAGGAAAGACCTTTCGAGATTATTTCTTGAGTTCGGGGGGTAGGTTATGAAAAAGGAAGGTGTTAGCACCCTTTTCATCCGTAGTTATCTACGGGCTCTTAGTTGCTTGCTAGATCACCTGCTTTTGTTAGAAAATGTGCTTGTGGTGTGGGTTTTGAAAGTATTTAAAAATGTCTTTGTAATGGTTCTCGTTTCTATAAGAATGCGTACAAAGTGTTTTGTATTTTGAAAATGTTTCAAAGTGAAATTATGGGTGTATAAAATTTTTTTTTTTGTGAGCAAGCGAGCAACTAGGAGCATTCTACCTACTCAAAAGGTCTTAATGTTCTTTTCCTCCTCCTTTAGATGTTGCTATCTTACCATGGATTTGGTAAGAAGCCGCATCATTGGATGTGAAGGGACGGTCGTGGAACGTTTGTATAATCATAGAAGGCAACCTATGGGACGTTTTATCAATGTCATTTCAGGACTAGATCGTTTACCGAAGGCAACATTGAGGGTCATCGAGGGACTACGATCTTTTATTGAGGGTCATCGCTAAAATGCCTATTGTGATACGGTGGCAGAACCAACTGTTTTGGAAAATGCTGGTTTGTATTTTGCGTTTGTATTCGCAAAATGTCGCGGTAAGCAAGAGTCGCCACCGACTTTTATTTTATCCAATCGGAAAAGAAAAAAGTATAGAAAAAATCATTTTTCGAGATTTTTAATACGGGGGGTAGATTATAGAAAGGGAAGGTGTTAGCACCCTTTCTATCCATGGTTTTCCATGGGCTCTTAGGTACTTGCTCATCTTTAAAAATTGCTTCTGTATGTGCTTTGTTTGAAAAGTTTTGCTTTACTTCATTTTAACCCTTGTTTCTGCCCTCAAGAGTGTTACGAAGTTGTTTTTGAAAACTTTGTTTGAAAAGTGTTTGGTGTGAAAAGTTTGATTTTGAGCAAGTACCTACTAGCATCTACCTACTCGAAAAAGGATTGTTTCTATTCTCGTTTCCTTTAGACAATGCTATCCTACTATTGAGAAATAGGTAACACCATCGTTGGAATTGTAAGGGTCAATTCGAAAGGGACGTATGATCACTAAAGCAATGTTAGGACGTCTTAGTAATAACCCTAAAGTCTTAAGATCATATTTGAGGCAACATTTCCGAGGCAACGTTTCCGAAGCAACCTTTCCGAGGCAACATTTCCGAACGGGACTTTTGATCTTTGTTAGACAGGAGGGTAACCACTAAGACACCCTATACTTAATGATTGTTTACCGAAGGCAACCGAAGTGAGAGTATACCCTAGGAGTGCGCATGTGCGAGTGTTTTGATTTTAGTTATTATCTTTGCACATTAGGGTTTTCTAGCCATTTTAAAATTTATCATGCAATCTTGTCATACAATCCTATTAACATACATCTAAATAGTTAATATTTGCGAGAATTAAAATGCGGGAAAGTAAAACTACGCTATTACAAGGCTTCGGGGAGGCGATTAATTACATAGCCAAAAAAACCCGTAAAATGATAAAAGAAAATCCTAGATTAAACTATTACATACTGTAAGCAGTTACATTAATATTTGCAAAAATAATAAACGCGCGCGATGAATTGAAAACGAGAGAATTAGGGTTTTGACCCATGACTGAACCTAATTGTAATTGATTAAAGTAAACATATTTTTTTTTGTCATTTTTTGTTATTTAAGAAAGTAATGAAACAATTGAATTAAAAAAAACACACTAAATTAAAATTAATTCTAAATTCTAATTAACTTTAATTGTGAAAGAAATTAGAATTGCCTTAAATTAATTAAACTAATTAAATAAGAAAACACATTTATTAAGAAAATAAGTCTTCCTTTTATGATTTTACGTTGGTTATTTTAAAAAAAGGCTAATTTTGGTGTTGATAAAAAAGCAGAATAACTAAAGAAAGGAAAATTAAAGAAAAATAAGAAATAACCCAAGGGCCTGCTGTCAGCGGCTCTGATCAGAGGATGATGGTCCAGAGGATGGTGTTCCAGAGGATAGTAATATTGGGCCTGCTCCTGGCTGGTGGATCTAGCAGATCATGACCAGAGGATGCTTGATCTGGTCCTGGTTGATGGGTCCAGAAGAAGATGGCCAGAGGATGCTTGACCTAGTCCTGGTTGATGGGTCTAGAAGATGACTAGAGGAATCTCGATCTGGTTCTGGTTGATGGGTCCAGAAGAAGATGGCCAGAGGATGCTTGACCTGGTCCTGGTTGATGGGTCCAGAAGATGACCCTCAGAAAGTGCAGGCGCTGGATCTAGTGAACACAAAGGGGGAAAATGCCAAAAGCTCACGCCTGGTATCGAATCCAGAATCATGAGCTTCTGACTTCCTTCTTCTGACCAACTGCGTGGGTGTTAGTTTATCAATACAATAGAAACAAACAAATAGATCAGAACTACAGGCTTCTGGACAGAATAAACGCGCCAGAATTTAAACCGGCCAGTAAAGTTATGACACGCCATCGTCTTCTTCCCTGGATCTGTCATTTAAAACTCTGAACTTTTACCTACATACATGGCGCTGTAGCTATAACCTGCGTGCCTCAAACATCAAAAATACGCATGATAAACAGATTTAAAGACCAGGGATCGATTGGTCTGGATGCCACGATCGTTCCAATATCCAATTCTTGGCCTGATTTTGCCTGTACCAAGAAACCCTAAAACACAATCTCAAACCCTAACAATGGCAGTTTCAGGTTCAGTCAATAAAATTGCAATTGAATATAGCCATTAGTTAGAAAACATCTCAAGGATTATAAATATGCCAATCAATCATGCTAAATATGCCAGAATCAATATATTCGAATTCAAGAAAAGAGGCAAACCGGGTGAACCTTACAACGTGATTCTGAGTGTGGAAAAGCTTGCTAGCGATTGAATCTTGATCCTGGGGAGTCCAGCAATTGATTGGCGTGACTAGAATACCTTGAGGTGGTCTGAAACCTGGAAATCAGTTTGCAACTTTTCTTGAATTTTTTGAAACTTCGTTTTCTGTTTTTGCACGCCTCCCTCCTCTCTGTTTTTGGTCTGCAATTGTCCCTTATGTATCCAAGAATAAATTAGGTTTACAATTCTGTATCAAATCTCTCTCAATTATGATTATTGATTCATGATTTGATCCTTGTGCAAATCTTTCCAAATCAAGCAAAATCCAATCTTTTTGTATCTATATGAGCCTTGTACGATTTGATCTCACTTCCAGCTGTGTAATGAACCTAAACATGCACAAAATCTCAAGATTTAATTAGCTTTTGATATTTTTACTATTTTATATTGATTTTATTTGATTTAATTGAAATAAAATCAAAATAAATAACAAAAATAAAATAATGACAATTGGAAGGGCTCATGGGTCGTGGGTCACATTACAAACTGAGTGCAAGCATAAAAAGTTGGGCCCATTTAGCAAAAAATGCAAATTTGGATACATTTGACTTTTGGCAATTTTGCAAAAAGGGTCAACTTTGTCAATGCATAACTCTCTCAATTTTGACCCTAGAGAGGTGTTCTTGGACTTTTTAGAAAGCTTAAGATGTCCTCTAAGCAACCCCTTTTGGTCTCATCTCATTTGAGTCTTCCATGTTCATGTATGAAGCTTTGACCCAAAAGGTGTTTTTGTTGACTATTCAAAAGACCTATAATGTACAAATTCATATCTTCTTGTGAGTGCAAATTTTGAACTTGGGATCTGAAGATGAATTGTAGGGAATTACATCCTATTAAAAATGAGCTTTGGATGGGTCCGTTTTGATAAAGTATGAGAAAGTTATGCTTGGTCAAAGTTGAGTTGACTTTTCCTACAAAACCCTAATTTACAACTTTTGGATTTTGATGAATTGTGAGCAATCCTTGAGGAATAATGATCAACCTTTGATCAAATGATGAATAATGCTTAAAAATGAGAATGTTGACCAAAAATCTTGGAGTTTGACTGTATGTGGGCCACAGTTGACTTTTGCCCAAGCACATTCGATTTTCAGGCCTTTGAGCAATTGACTGAGCAAATTTCCTCTACAAGGCTTGAAACTTGACATGGATGATCTTGAGAACATATTAGGACAATGGTGAGAATTTGGGATCCTTTGGACTCAAACATCTTGATGCAAACTGAAACCCTAATTTGGGGTAGATTGCCTTAGGAGAGGGTTTGTCTGGTCAACCCTTGGACTTCCTTGAACAATTTGAAGACCTCACTTGAAATGTATTGAGAAATATGGGAGGGAAAATTTTGGGGTACAACACCTATATTCGAGGGGCATGACTATTTTTCTGAGGCAACAAGTGAGAGTTACCCTAGAGGTGTAAGTGTGCAAGTGTGTTTGATTGGATGCATTGTTTTTGGTTAGAGTTGTCTAAGATTTATTTTTATCTTGCCACACCCTATTTTACTAGCAATGAAAGGCGGTAAGTTTGCGGAAAAATCAAATCCTACGCTATTACATTAGTAGGGGAGTAGGGGTACAACTTACAAGTGGGATGAAGCGAATGTCTAAATATTACAACCATATCGAAATAAGCTATGAATCAAAAATATGAAAACATGTGAAAAGAATAGTGAAAAAATAAAGGAAAGCAAATCCTTCAATTTCCAGTGTTGAGGAATATTTCGAATCATGCATGTGCGCATTGAAACATGCTCTCCTTCGACCCCGTTTCTCCAAATCGAAACCAGTGTGATTCAAAGCGTAGGTCCTTCGATTCACACATTCCTTCTGCTTTCCTTCGTTTAGGCTTGCAGGTCAGTGTGTTCGAAGCAAGTGTGTGTGATGAACATGTCTGTGTTGAAGCATGTGTGTGCGTCGAAGCAGGTGTATCGAAGCATGTATGCAATGAACAGGTGTGTGTCGAAGCACATATTCTTTTCCTTTCTATTTGAGCCTGTCAAAGCCTCAAGGCTTTGTATCGAAGTATGCATATATTTTACTCCAACATTTTTAGGGTCTGTACAGATTATTTCTTAAAGGAAAACACAAAAGATTAACATCGAAGGCCATGGTTATTACATGTTGGCCTCAAAGATGAATCAATAAAGATTCTTGAAATGAAAGAGTTAAAGTCAGAAAGACTTACCTCAAAGCTGGTGTGTGGGTTTTGAACTTGAACTTCTACCTGGACGGTTCTGGAATTCTAAGAGTTATCACATGGGTTTTGCTTTTGGTTCGAAGAGTTATCACATAATATTTTCTTTGAGTTTGAACAAACTTCTATGTGTCGGTTATTCTGGATAGTTGGCTTATAAGAGTTGGAAATGTGAGATATTGGATTTTCATTTTGTGTTTGTATGTGAAAGTAGAGTTGATTTTTGAGTGAGCAAAAATTACAAAGGTTTCTGTTTTGTTTCCCAGCTCTCTTTTCTCTCCTCTCAGCGTCTCCAGCTCCCCTTGATTTTGTGAAGAATAATTTATTTATAGAGGAGCTTTGCTGTGGTTTTGGGGGGGGGGGGGGACAAATAACATTTGAACTATTTGGGTATAATGTCCCCTTGTTTTCTTTGATGCAGCTCTTATGTACCCTTTTATGTGTAAGTATGGGACTGAGACAATGCAGGCTCAAAAGTATTTTGGAGTGTTGTGGCAGCTTGGTGCGGGACTATTGCATAGCAGTACAACTAGCTTGGGCTTGGCAGTATATAGGACTTTGGTCAACAAACATCTTGAATACTTCACCCTATTATTTTGATCACTTCGACCAGACTCATCATCAGACAACAACGTTCGTTTCTAATAATGTGTGTTCTTTGATTGGACCCATTATATGTCCTTCGAATCCACCAATTATGATCCATAGTGTTGAAGAGTTTAGAGGTGTAATCTAAGTACGTTGCTTCGGAGGTTTTAATTTCCCAACTTGTGGATCAAAGGAGGTTACCTTGAAGGAAATCACATGCCTAGCTTATGGATCGAAAGGGGTTACTTCGAAGGAAGCCATGTGCCCAGTTTGTGGATCGAAAGGGGTCACTTCGAAGGGAGCTATATGGCCAGTTTGTGGATCAAAGGGGGTCACTTCGAAGGAAATCACATGCCCAGTTTGTGGATCGAAGGGGGTTACTTCGAAGGAAGCCATATGGACAGTTTGTGGATCGAAGGGGGTCACTTCGAAGGAATCCATATGCCCAGTTTGTGGATCGAAGGGGGTTACTTCGAAGCAAGATAATGCCTAAATCGAAGCTTGTGACTGAAGGGAGACTACATTCCCAATCGAACTTTGCTAAATTGAAGCCAACTTGTTTCTTTTTTGACCTAATCGAAAGGCACACTAACATCTTCAAAATTTTACATTTTCTTTATTTCTTTATACAGGTTTTTGTAATCACACATGCGAGAGAAATCTTGAGAAAATGAGAGGGAAAATTTTGGGGTACAACAGTGTGAAAAATGTTTTTGTTTGTGAGCAAGCGACTACGAGCTATCTACCTACTCAAAAATTATTTCGCATTATTTTCCTCTTCCTTTAGATAGTGTTGTCCTACCATTAGTTAGTAGGAAGCCCTATCGTTGGATGTTTGAGGGACATGTGCGGGTCATCCTATAGTCATAAAGGCAACTCGTAGGGCACTTTAGAAATTTGTCATAAGGGACTAAGATCGTTTACCGAGGCAGCATCGAAGGGTTATCGAGAGACTATTTGCTTTAAACCGAAGGATCTTTACTAAAGTGTCCCATGTTCAAGGGACATGACTGTTGTTTATACGAGGCAACAAGTGAGGGTTACCCAATAGGTGCATGTTGTACCCCAAAATTTTCCCTCTCTTTTCTCAAGGTATTTCTCACAAAAATTTCCAAAAAAAGCTCAAGTTTGCACAAGTACAATTGGACTTTTAATGCCCCATATAGTCTCCATGGATCATATTGGACTTTCAAGCATTAGGTCAAAGAGTAAACTGTCGAAAGGGAAAAGCAGATAAAAAAGGTGTGTAGATGCAGATAACTTTGTCGAATTCATAATTTGGTTCAGGATGGTCGAATCACATGACTGATCAAAAGTAGTGGTTGACATATTTTGACAAATCAAAGAAGAGCAAGCTTGCTCTGATCCAGAAGCTTCGACGAGGCAATGGCTTCCTTCATGCTTGCTTCGATCCACAAGGAAATGGCTTCCTTCATGCTTGCTTCGATCCACAAGGAAATGGCTTCCTTCATGCTTGCTTCGATCCACAAGGAAATGGCTTCCTTCATGCTTGCTTCGATCCACAAGGCAATGGCTTCCTTCATGCTTGCTTTGATCCATAAAGCAATGGCTTCCTTCATGCTTTCTTCGATCCACAAGGCAATGGCTTCCTTCATGCTTGCTTCGATCCACAAAGCAATGGATTCCTTCATGCTTGCTTCGATCCACAAAGGCAATGGCTTCCTTCATGCTTGCTTCGATCCACAAGGAAATGTCTTCCTTCATGCTTACTTCGATCCACAAGGCAATGGCTTCCTTCATGCTTTCTTCGATCCACAAGGATAGTTGGTTGTGGCATTTGAAGTTTCGACATTAGGTGGTCTATTTGAAGAACATACATTTGGTGGTCCATTCAAAGAACATACAATTGGTGGATTCGAAGAACATACAATTGGTGGAAACAACATTGTTTTGTCTGTTGATGAGTTTGGTCGAAGGTTGTGGATCTATATGATCAAAACGAAAGGGTGAAGTATTCAAGATGCTTGCTGAACAAAGTCATATATGCTGCCAAGCCCAAGCTTGTTATACTATCCACATAACAACCTAAAACCATGTCAAAAAGCAGTATGATGTACTGCTATGAAACAACCATACACCAAGCTGCCACAACACTCCAAAACTGATGCAAACAGTCTTACTATGCTGCTCCTAAACCAGTCCCATATTTGCACCAAACTAGCATATAAGAGCTGCACCTCGAAAGCTATAAAAAGAACATACCCAAACTGTTCAAATTTCATTCCCCCCCCCCCCAAAAAAAAACTCCAGCAAGACTCTTCTATAAATAAGTTGTTTCACAACACACAAAGGGAGGCTTTTAGGCAAAGAAAAAGGAGAAGAAGAAAAAAGAGAGAGGAGAGAACACAAGGCTGAAGCCTTAAAACACTGTTAAACCTAGAATCAAAAAACACAACACCTTTGTTCTTTACTTTTGAATCCAGAACCAAAAAATACAACACCTCTTTTCTTTTCTTTCGAACCCAAGAGCATTCGAAGGCAGCAACTCAAATCCAAAATGCACATTCCAACTTCAAGGTAAGTCTTCTTGACTCTAAAACCTTCATTTCAAACATCATTAATCATTACCTTCGAAGCTACTCTTTTTTTTTCCTTTCTTGTCAAGAACTAACCTGTACAGACCATAAAACAATGTTGGAGTGAAAAAATAACAGCATGGTTCGACACAAAGCCTTAGGCTTCGACACATATTGCTTTACAGGCCCAAATAGAAGAAAAAGGGTATTGAATCGAAGGGTGCATGCTTCGAACATGCTGCATGAATCGAAATATTTTTTTCTCTGTGAATCAAATGGGTGCATGAACCGAAAGATTTGTTTTTTCTCTCTTTTGCGCTGTTTTTGTTTTTTATTTTATATTTTCTATATATTTTGTTTTATTGCTATACAATATGGTTGTAATAATTAGGACTTTTATTGCTTTCCACCCCCATTTATACATTTATATCCACATCCCCTAAAGTGATGTAATAACTTAGGATTTTAATTTCCGTAATTTACCGCTTTAATGTAAATCTCTAGTAATTAGGGTGTGTATGGAAAGATAAAATTAACCGTTAGAAAACCCTAATTTCAAAGACAAAAATGCATGCAATAAAACACACTATTCACACACGTACACCTCTAGGGTAACCTTGCTTGTTCCTTGGAAAATAGTCATGTCCCTCGAATATGGGTGTTTTAGCAAAGACCCTCGACAAAAAAGATTGCGGTCCATCGATGTCCCTCGATGTTGCCTCCGGTAAACGATCTAGTCCCTTACGAAAATTGCTAAAACGTCTCATAAGTTGCCTTTTATGACTATACGGTGACCCACGACTGTCCCTTCACATCCAATGACGGGGCTTCTTACCAATCAATGGTAAGATAGCAACATCTAAAGGAGGAGGAAAAGAACAAAGACCTTTTGAGTAGGTAGGACGCTTGTAGTTGCTTTCTCACAAACTAAAGCCATTTCCACACTTACACTTTCAAAACATCTTCAAAAACAAACATCTCTTTTGAACTATTTTCAAAACCAACACTTTGTATAAATTCTTATAGAGACGAGAATCATTACAAAGTTAGCCGCAAAAAAGGAGTTTTCAAAATATTTTCAAACTTACACCACAAACACATTTTCAAACAAAGAATTTTCAAGTGATCTAGCAAGCAACTAAGAGCTCGTAGATAAATACAGATGAAAATGGTGCTAACACCTTCCCTTTTCATAACCTATCCCCCGAACTCAAGAAAACATCTCTAAAGTTTGTTCTTGTTCTTTTCACCCTTTCCTTTATTGGGTAAAAGAAAAGTCGGTGGTGACTCTTGATATCCACAACAATTGCGATAAAATGCAAAACACCCAAGTCAGTTCTCCCACCGTATTACAATGCACATGTGCAAAGTGTTTTGATTTCAGTTATTTATCTTGAGATTAGGTTATCTAACGTTTGTTTTTATGTCTTGACATGCACGCCTAATTACTATACAGTTAAATACATACACACATTCATACATAATTGTGGAAAGTAATAATACGGGGAATAATCTACACTATTACAGTGCTTCGAGGATGGGGAATTACAAACCTTAAAATGGGGGAAAATGTAAAGAAGTCCTAATTTATCTATTACATACCATTGACAGTTACATAATGATAATAAGGAAAAAAATAAATAAACGCGCGGAGATTGAAAAGAGGGAAAGATATTTAAAACCTAAAAGGTATTGTAAGTGTTAGAAAATATTTTTGTTGTTTTTGTTTTGGTTTAGAAAAAAAAATTTTTAGTGATTAATCTTAATTCTAGTTAATTTACAACTTAATTAATAAAATAAAATCAAGGTATGATTAAATTAAATTAATTTCTATTTATGAAAATTGAATTAATTAATAAAAAACCTAAACCTAATTTTTTAATGATTTTTTGTGATTTTTGTTGATTAAATAAAAAATGAAATTGATTAAAAAAGAAAAGTAATTAATTAAAGCAAAAGAAAAATGGAAATGGACCTGCAGTGTAAGCAAATTGGGGGGTATGAGAAAGTGAAAATGTTAGGCCCAATAATGAACCCAAAGGGCTTGCGCTAGATCTGATGAGGAAGATCCTTGATGGTTCATGGTGGAGGCGCACATTTGAGGCATTGTATCTGACCTGATGAGATCTGATGGCCATAATATGAAGCACACCGTGCGTGCGTTAGACCTGCATAGCATTGGATCTACAAGGAAAATATGGAAAAATAATATGCCAGAGGCAGGGATCGAACCCCTGCCCTGGCACACAAACGCTTAAATGCATACATATTTGCCGTTGGGTGGTCATTTCATTTGGTATATGAATCAAACAAAAAAAATATAATACAAAACAAAAACTAATCTTGGACAAACAAAAAACTCGTGTGTATAAGTGGACCCCTGGGATTTGAAAGCACCAACCATAACACCCTATTATACCACACGGTCATTAAACGATTTCAAACCACAATTCATGGTGGTTCCACCGTCTTCTCCAATGAGAAGATTTCTGAAAACTTGCAAAAACGCAAAATCAAAGCCAACAAGGTAACCTACTCCCCTTAAAATTTCCTCCTGAATCCGAATATGGGATCTGTTTGGGCTAAAGGTCCCTGTATCATGAAACCCTAAGCTTAAAAAAACCTATGCCCTAATTATAGCGTGATGTCGTTTCTGCATTAATACTCGCATGTAAAATGTTAGAAATTCAGAGAATGTATGTGAATTAATCAGGCATGTTCATAATGATTTAAACTGTGATGAACATTGAGAAATGAAGCTTACCAACTTACTAATCAGAGTTTATGCAAGGGCGGATTCTGGGGTTGATTCACGAAGGATAGTGATTGGTACTAACTCCTGGCAACTCCAAGAAGACGATGGAAGGCTTAAATTGGCTTGAGAGCAACTGATGAATAGGGTTGGTACTAGTCCTAATCTTTTGAAATTTTGGAGATTTTCAGAGGTTTTCTTAGGCAGTGATTTCGTGTCCTCAGGATCTGAGCTACTCACACTTATATAGAGGAAGAAAATATCTCATCAAATGTTGCATGAGATTATGTAATCAAACCATGGTTTAAACAAGAATCAAACATCTTTAAAACCTTCCAAATTTGAGATTTTCTTGCATTCTTGAACCGTTGCACGAATTTTGCATGTTGTTACAGGTTGTCACAAGTTGTATGGGCCTATAAATGACTCATCATGTGCTTGGCCCATTTGTCTTATACTTCTTTTAATTTATTTTGCATTTATTTGAATAAAAAAATAAATATAAATAAAATAATAAGAAAATATAGGGCAAGGTAGGAGTGATCTTAGGAGTCTTTCATAAGGTCATGGATATGTTTGAAGTCCAAAAAGTTAGGTCACAATTCCAAAATTTCAAGTTTGCACATTTTGCATTTCATGCAATTCTTCAAAATTTCCCAACTTGTGCAACTCATAACTTGCTCATTTTCATATTTCGAAGGTGATCTTGGACCTTTTGAAAATCTCAAGATGTCCTATACAATTTCTCTTTTGATCATTTTTTATTAGGAGACTTTACCTTGATCTAAGTTGCCTTGACAAAATGTGTCTTTTTGTTAACTTTTGAAAATGACTTATAATGTATTACCTCATATCTTTATAATGAAACACTTTTTGGACTTGAGCATATATACAAAGTTGTATAGAATTGAACTTCCTTCAAAATTGACTTTTGTTGGGGAAAGTTGATGAAGCATGTCAATGTTATGCTTGGTCAAAGTTCAGTTGACTTCTCCTAAGGAAACCCTAATTTGGAAATTCTTTACTTTTGAAGATCTAAGGGATTTCCTTGAGGAATCATGATCAACCCTTGATCAAATGATGAATATCACTTCTCAATATTAATGTTGACCAAAAATCTTGAAGTTTGACTATATTTTAACCATAGTTGAGTTTTTACCCAATACAGTTGATTTTCAATCATCTGAGCTATTGACTGAGCAAACTTGTGATGTAGGACTTGAAAATTGACATGAACATTGTTGGAGACCTATGCAGAATCATGGAAATAATTTGAGACCCTTGAAACTCAATCTTCCTTGAGAAGCACAAAACCCTAGTTGTAGACCTTTTGCTTAGGAGGAGGTTTTGATTGGTCTACTCTTGAAATTCTTGAGCATTTGATACCTTTGTGAGCATGTCTTGAAGAAAAATGGGGGGGGGGGGGGGAATTTTGGGGTACAACTGCTGCCCCTTTTCAATCTTCTTAAACCTTAAGAGTTAGATTGGCATATCCGCCATTTGTAACTTGAAGGTAGAAGAGGATTAAACACTTGTGCCTAGAAATTTGCACTCGCCTGTGAAAGAAGTAACGTTGTTGGTTGATTATGTCGAGAATGGGCTTATAGATTCCATTTGGAAAGGTGACGGAGAGTCGTCGAAGATGGGCTTATAGATGTCATCCAAAGTATTTGTTGATAGAAATTATACTAGGTCTTTGCCCGACTTCAACTGGAAGAAGTATCAGATAAATCTACACTTGATTTAATTTGAGCCAGAAGATATCCACGCTCGTCTTTATCTGGAAGAAGTATTAGAATAAATATCAGCTCGATTTAATCTGAGCCAGAAGGTGTTTTTCGCCCGACTTTAATTGGAAGAAGTATCATAATAAATCTATGCTCGATTTAATTTGAGCCAGAAAATGTCTATGACCGTATTTAACTAGAAGAAGTATCAGAATAAATCTACACTCGATTTAAACTGAGCCAAAAGGTATTTTTTGCTCGACTTTAACTGGAAGAAGTATCATAATAAATCTATGATCGATTTAATCTGAGATAGAAAATGTCTACGACCGTCTTCAACTGGAAGAAGTATTAGAATAAATCTACGCTAGATTTAAACTGAGCCAGAAGAGGTCTATGCTTGTCTTTAACTGGAAGAAGTATCAGAATAAATCTAAACTCAATTTAATCTGAGCCAAAAAAATGTCTACGATCGTCTTCAACTGGAATAAGTATAAGAATAAATCTATGCTCGATTTAAACTGAGCCAGAAGAAGTCTATGTTTGTCTTTAACTAGAAGAAGTATCATAATAAATCTATGCTCGATTTAATCAGAGCCAGAAAAATTTCTATGATCGTCTTCAACTGGAAGATGTATCAGAATAAATCTATGCTCAATTTAATCTGAGTCAGAAGATATTTTTGCTCATATTTAACTGGAAGAAGTATCAGAATAAATCTATGCTCGATTTAATTTAAGCCAGAAAAATGTTTACCATCGTCTTCAATTGGAAGATATATCAGAATAAACCTACAATCGATTTAATCTGAGCCAAAAGATATTTATGCTCGTCTTTAACTAGAAGAAGTATCAGAATAAATATATGTTCGATTTAATCTGAGCCAAAAAAATGTCTACGATCGTCTTCATCTGGAAGAAGTATCAGAATAAATCTATGTTTGATTTAATATGAGCCAGAAGATGCTCACGACCGTCTTCAACTGGAAGAAATATCAGAATAAATCTACACTTGATTTAAACTGATCCAGAAGATATTGTCTTTGAGAATGACCTTATGAGGAAATTGCTTAAATAGCCATTTGTCATATGTAGCCTTTGAGAAGACTGTTTGGTCATATAAGTAGTTGATGATTTTGTCTGTTGATTGATCTTTCCTGAAAAGCTAACGAGTTAGCTGTATGAAATGTCATGATGTATGAAATGCATTGCGTAATGATGTTCTCAAAATAAATGAGAGTGTGTTATATGTGTTTCATATGCATATGATATGTTGTTCATAAATGATGTATAAGTATGAAGTGTTGTCGAAGTGTATTTGTAAACTCGAGCAGCATCTTCGTCTTTGAAAATAAATTCCTGATTGTTACTGGGGATGAAGAATAAGTGTATCTTCAATCTTGATAGGGACTCCTGCTTTCTGTTTGAGGAAACTCCGTCAGGGAATATCAATTTCTTCTTGGGGAGAAGAGTTCAAAAAAATTTGTTGTTCATTGCTTTACTGGGGATTATAATCTTAGATACTCTGACTGGGGATAAAAGAGATGGATATCCATTCGAGGTGCTGTGTGACCGAGATTCTGATATGAATACTGACTCGTTTGGAGAGAATAAGGTTAAATCATATCTGATCCAATTTCAGATTCAGTAGCAAACTCTTTTGGGATAGCAACCTAGACCGTCCTTTTTTAAAGAAGAGAATCTTACCGGTAGAAGCAGAATCAAGCTAGGGAGACTGAACTCCGCTGGGAAAAAAATCTCTTGGGAAAATAAACCCTATTGGGGAAATAAACCATGTTGATGGAGAAATACTCTGCTGAGGAGACATCCTTGCTGAGGAAATGAGTTCTGCTGGAGAGAAGAAATCTGTAGGGAATTTACAATTTTGGATGAATAAACTCAGCTGGGGAGGAGAATTTCCATAAACTGTACTGATTGAGATTCCATAGGTGGGTGATATTGCTGGACATGATATGGTGGAAGAACTGACTGTTATACTGGTTTTGCGTTTATATTCGCAAATGTTGTGGTAAGCAAGAGTCGCCACCGACTTTTCTTTTATCCAACAAAGGAAAGGGAAAAAAGAACAGAAAAAGACCTTTCAAGATTATTTGAGTAAGGGGGTAGATAATGGAAAGGGAAGGTGTTAGCACCCTTTCCATCTGTAGTTATCTACGAGCTCTTAGATGCTAGCTCATTTGAAAATACCTTGTGTTTGTGTGTTTGAAGAAAGTATTTTGAAAGGACCCCTTAGCGCGGCGAACTTTGTAATGTTTCTCATATTGTTGAGAACGTATACAAAGTGTTTTGAAAATGTTTTTGAAAAGAGTTTTGTGTATGTGAAAAATTGTTTTATTTTAAGCAAGTATCTAAGAACTATCTACCTACTCTAAAAGGTTTGTTCTTTTCCTCTTTTCCTTTAGATAGTGATATCCTACTATTAGTGAGTAGGTAGCCCTAGTCGTTGGATGTTTGAGGGGCATTTGAAGGGACATCATATATAGTCACAAAGGCAACCGGTCAAGAAACCTTAGTAACTACTCTAGGGTTTTAAGATCATACCGAGGCATAATCGAGAAGGTCATTTTTTATCTTTTAAACTAAAGGGTAGCCACTAAAGTCTCTCATGTTTCGAGAGTTGTGACTGTTTTCCGAAGGCAACCAAAGTGGGAATTACCTAGAGGTGTATATGTGAGAGTGTGTTGTATTCAGTTATTTTGTCTTGTATTAGGTTTGCTAGCGTTTGATTTTAATATCTTGCCATACAATTATATTATCATGCATCTAAACAGTTTAAAAGTTGCAGGAGTTTAAAGTGCGGTAATGTAAATCCTAAACTATTACAGGGCTTCGGGGAGGGGGAATATTACAAGTCCAAAACAGGGGAAATGAAAAGCAGAATAGTAGAGTCCTAATTTAAAATCTGTAACATCCCATAAGCAAGTACGATAATATGAAATAAAACGAAAATATTAAACGCGTGCGAATTAGAAAGGACGTCTAAAACCCAAAGTAAAAGATAATCTTTTTGTTTATTTTTGTTTGATTTAAGAAAATGATTAAATTAAGAAAATGATGGATTAAATATCCTAAATCTAGATTTAAAGAAAAAAATTAATTATTTATTGAAATTAAAACGAGGAAACTAATTATATATATGTTTGTATTTTTTATTATAAAAGAGAAATGAAATTGATTAAATCCTAAATTCTATTGATTTTAAATTAAATAAAAAAAAGATTAAGGTAATTAATTGATTAATTTACAAAATTAATTTAAATTAAAAATAACTAAACCTAATATTTTTATGATTTTTTCTGATTTTATGTAATAATAAAAAAGATTAAAATAAATAAAACAATTAAAAAAATAAATAAAGAAACAATGAACATGGGCCTGATATGGAACAATAATGGGGGGTGAGAATTAGAATCTGTTAGGCCCAGGTTTGATAGAGGTCCAGACTTCGTTGGATCCAGTGAGGGAGCTCTTTGAAGGTACATGGTGAGGCGCACGTCTGAAGCCTTCAGATCTGGATCAGATGGTGATAGTTTGATGGTACACGATGCATACGCTTGACCTGGTCATACCAAATTAACAAGGAAAAATGTGAAAAATAAAACACCTTCACGCCTGGGTCGAACCCAGGACATGGGGGGTATGCCTTAGGGGTACTTGTATTGCCATTCGTGTCAACTGTTCATTTGTTATATAAAACAAAACAATAATATTATAATATAAAAAACACAGTAATTATTTAAACATAAAATTCGCGCGCTCAGTGGGCCCCTACTGTTTGAATGCAATGAATCACAACAAGTTATTTTGCCACGCCAACTCCGGGGGGTCAAAACACCATCCACGGTGCTTGACCATCATCTTCTCCGGCGCGACCAAAATCTGCAAAATATTAAGATCAAAGCTAGAGGTTTTATCTACCCCCCTTAAAACCTAGGCTGCGAATCCAACCATGGTCTTAGCTTAGTCTGAAAATGCCTCCATCATCGAAACCGAAGCTTACACATTTTCAAACCCTAACAATGTTTTCCTGTTATTTTAGCACTTATTTTCACATGTAACACGTTAAAACATTCACACACATCATTAATAGCATGGATATACGATCAATATGGATTTAAATTACATATTTAATGAGTTTGAGATTATGAATTTTTACCAAACAGAAGAATCAGGTGAATGGTGTCCCTGTATATGTTTGGCCTTCCTGATGATGGGAAATGCTTCCTGGAATCTCTTGGGAGTGAATGATGTGGTTATTTTGGATTTATAGTGGCTACGATATGAGTTTCAATTTTGACAACTTTGTGAAATTTTTAGAAATTTGTGTGGCTTTTTCAGGAAACTTGCGCGTCTAATAAGCTTTCAGAAATGATCTTTATATAAAGGAGGTGGAGTTAATAAAGAAACAAGGAAAGAATCTGGCCCTTAACTCATGAATTGAAGCCATGATCAAAATTGAATTTTTGCCATATTTGTGAAGAAAACATGCCATTTTGGACTATAATGAACCTGGTCACGTTTTTTCACCCTTCTTGAGCTTTAAGGCAAGTCTAATCATCAGCCCATTAAGCTATAACCCATTATTTACTATTTTATGCATTTAATTTTGTATCTATTTGAATAAAACAAAATAATTATGAATAAAATAGGTAAGCATGGCCAAGAAAGGTAAAAACGAGTTTAGAGATCCCTTATAAGGTCATGAAGATGCTTGGAGTCCAAAAAGTTAGGCCATTGACCTAAAAGTTCAAGTTTTCCCAATGCACAATTCTTAAAATTTCTCAAATTTTCCCAACTTGTACAAGCAATAACTTGCTCAATTTTTATCTTTTAAGGATTATTTTTGACTTTTTGGAAATCCCAAGATGTTTCTTTAAATCTCTATTTTAATCAATTTTGCATTTGAAGACTTTATCTTGATGTAAATGGTCTTGGAAAAAAGTGACTTTTGTTGACCTTTTGAAAATGACCTGTAACGTATGAGCTTGTATCTTCCAAATGATGCATCTCTTGAACTTGAGGATAAAAAGAGAAGTTGCAGGGAATTTGATTATCTTAAAAATGAGCTTTGGTTGGAGAAAAATAGATGAAGTATGTGAAAGTTATGCTTGGTAAAAGTTCAGTTGACTTTTCCTATAGAAACCCTAATTTAGCAGTTCTTGACTTTTGATAAATTAAGAGAATTCCTTGAGGAATCATGATCAACCCTTGATCAAATGAAGATTATCACTTCAAAATGTTGATGTTGACCAAAAATATTGAAGTTTGACTGTATATTGGCTATAATTGACTTTTGACCTAATACAATTGATTTTCAAACACTTGAGTAGTTGACTGAACAAACTTGTAGTGTAAGGCATGAAATTTTGCATGGACAATCTTGAAGACATATTTGGGACCATGGAAACCATTTGTAGCCTTTGCAACCCAAACATATTGCTGAAAAGTGAAACCCTAGTTGGAGGTTCATTGCTTAGGAGAAGAATTTGTATGATCAATTCTTTGGCCAACCTTGAGAAATTGAGGACCTCAATGAGCATGTCTTGAGTAAAATAGGAGGGAAAATTTTGGGGTACAACAGCTGCCCCTGTTCAATCTTCTTAAACCTGAGGATTTAGATTGGCTTGTTTGCCTTTCGTAATCTAAAGATGGAAGATGATTGAACACTAGAGTGCCCAAAAATTTGCACTCACATATACATGAAGTAACACTGCTGCTTGATGATATCTGGAATGGGCTTGTAGATGCCATGTGGAGGAAATGATTGAGAGTTGTCGGAGATGGGCTTAAAGATGCCATCCAAAGTAGATGCTGACTTCATAAGAGGTCTCTTTGTAGGGATTCTTGTTCCTGTTGTTTGAGGAAGAATCTGTTGGGGAATGTTGGTTTCTGTTTGGGGAATAGAGTTTAGGAGCTTTAGTTGTCCACTACTCTACTAGGGAGTTATCTCTTGACTGGAGAGATGAAAGTTAGTTGTTATCTGGTCGAAATCCAAGCTTCATAGTAACTTGTTGAGGATAATAAAAGTTGATTGTTATCTGGTCGTATTCTAGGCTTCATAGTGACCTACTCGGAAATATGAAATTAACTGTTATCTGGGAAATTTCCAGGCTTCGCAGTAATTCAAACTATTATCTGATCAAAATCCATGCTTCAATGACTTGAACTGTCATCTGGTCGGAATCTAGGCTTCTGTGATTTGAAGAAATTAAGTTGTTATTTGGTCGGGTCCAGGATTTAACTTGAATTTGAGGTTAATTGTTATCTAGTCGGGTCTAGGATTCAGTGATTTGTAGATTATACTGTCATCTGGTCTGGACCAGGCTTCATAGTAATTGACATAGTAAAGTGATATTTGGTCGAACTCCAGGCTTCGCAGTAATTTGATAGAGTAAATTGCTAACTGGTCGGATTCCAGTCTTCATAGTAACTTTGACTTTTATCTGGTCGGATTCCAGTCTTCACGGTGTCTTGAATTGTAGATTGATTGTTATCTTGTCGGATTCCGGGCTTCAGCATTGATGTTAACTGCTATCTGGTCGGGTCTATACTTCACAGTGTTATAGAAGTTTGACTGTTATCCGGTTGAATTCCAGGCTTCAGCAATGATGTTAACTGCTATCTGGTCGGATCCAGGCTTCAGTGTTGTAAACTGCTATCTGGTTGGATTCCAGGCTTCATAGTAAATTGTATTTGGATTTTAATTGCTATCTGGTCGGGTCCCAAGCTTCACAGTGATTGATGAGTTATTACTTCAGATAGTTGCCCTGTCTTGTTTCAGGAATTAATCTGGAACTTGTTGAAAATTGATGATGATGTTTGTTTATCATTCATGAAAAGGTAAATAATTAGTTGTATTCAATGTCATGATGCATGACATACCTTGTGTAATGATGTTCTCAAAATAAATGAGATTGTGCTATATGTACTTTGTATGCATGTTTGTAAAATGATGTATGAATTCAATATATGAACTAATAAGTTGTTCTTTGCAGTGTCGTTGAACTGGGGAAAATAAATCCCTAATTGTTGCTGGGGATGAGGAATGTGATTCTTCATTATTTGTTGAAGTTGAATTGTTAGGAGATGGATTTCCTTCGTTAGAGAAATAAACTCTATTGGGGAAAGAAAACTCCGTAAACTGCTTGGGGATTTTTATGATGCTCTGTTGGGGAACCCAAGAAGTTTATGAACCATGCTGAGGAATTCTTCAAGATGCTGGGGAGATGATTGGAGACCCTTACTCTGTAGGGGATATCGAAACCTCTATCATCATTAGGTTGTATGATGAAGCAGGGACTTCACAGGTGGACGTCTCTGTATTTATTGTGGGACGTATCTGCGGGATTTGCAGATGGCTTTTTAGACAATGTCTCATTCCTTAAAGCCATTAGTAATTGTATTTCTGTTTTTTTATCCATGTATTTGTAAACGGTGATCATATTCAAATGTATATGTTAAAAATAATCACTGGACGTTTTTGCAAAAGAAAACAGAAAAATAAAAACAAATAGTTTTGTGCTTTCAAAGAGATAGCTTTTGTATTAATCTGAAGAAGTCTACCCATAACAGGCGTTTTGTACAAGGAGACAGACATCCTAATAAGATAATGTCATCGTAAGAATGAAAACTATATAAAAATAGTATACAAAGAAAAAGAGTTATATGAAATGATCCTACTGGGTTCCCATTCTGCTATTGCGTTTATGTCTTTGAGCGTCTCATCACTTTGCTGCTTGACCGAAGCTAACTGGATTGATTAGTACCATTTGAACTTGACACTTGTTACCGAAGTCTTTCTGTGAGGGGATCCAATGGGACATAGTTGTACGCTTTTAATCCCTAATTTTTTCCTGGACCGCCCTTTCGGGTTTTCAGTCCATTGAGATACCCTTTTTTTGCCCAAGCCGCCTTTTCAGGTTTTCAACTTGCCGGGTGTACAATTTTTTTTATATGTATCCTTAATTTTTCCCGAACTCTTTTGGTTTGTTGGGATGCCCTTATTTTTTCCTAGGCCAGTCAGCCTAGCGGGTCTCTGTTCATGCATAGTATCTTTTAACTATGTCCGCATTCACAGGGTGCGGAAGGTCGTCAACGTCCATAGTGGTTAAAATCATAGCTCCACTAGAAAATATGTTCTTGATCATAAATGGTCCTTTGTATGTAGGAGTCCATTTTCCCCTGGGATCACCTTGTGGCAGGATAATGTGCTTGATTACTAGGTCTCTAACCTGATATACCTGACGTCTGACCTTTTTGTTAAAAGCTTTGATCATACGTTTCTGGTACATCTGACAATGACAAATAGCCTCGAGCCTCTTCTCGTCAGTCAGGTTCAATTGGTAAAGTTTAGTATGAACCCAATCATCTTCATTCAAACATGTATCCTTCATGATTCTCAAGGAAGGGATCTAGACTTCGATGGGTAGGACAACTTCCATACCATATACCAGAGAGAAAGGAGTTGCCCCTGTTGACGTACGTACTACGGTATAGTAACCATGAAGAGTAAATGGTAACATCTTGTGCCAGTCTTTGTATGTCACTTTCATCTTCTGTATGATCTTTTTGATGTTCTTATTAGCAGCCTCTACAGTGCCATTCATCTTTGGCCGGTAAGGAGAAGAGTTATGATGCTAGATCTTGAATTGCATACAGAGCTCGATGATCATAGTATTATTGAGATTGGTTCCATTATCTTTGATTATTCTTTCTATAATACCATATTGATAGATAAGGTTATGTCTGATGAACCGGGCCACAAAATTCTTGGTAACAAAAGCAAATGAGGCTACCTCGACCCACTTTGTGAAGTAATCAATGGAAACTAGGATGAAGCGGTGCCCATTAGAAGAGGTAGGTCTAATCTCTCTGATCATATCAATGCCTCACACTGCGAAAGGCCAGGGAGCAGTCAAGACGTTCAAGGGAACCTGAGGCACGTGTACTTTATCATCATAGATCTGGCACTTGTGACAAGTTCGGGAATGCTGATAACAGTCTGCTTCTATAGTGGACGAGTAGTACCCTTCCCTCAAAATCTTCTTATCCATTGTCTTCCCACTAGAATGGGTGCCAAAGGTACCTTCGTGCATATCTGCCATAATCTTCTCTGCTTCACTCTTGTCTACACACTGAAGCAAAGTAGAATCGTGGTTGTGCTTGTAGAGGATTCTGTTACTGAGGAAAAACTTGGCAGAGAACCTTCTTAGGAATTTCTTATCATCGACGGAAGCTCCCTCAGGATACTCTTGGGCTTCGAGGTATCTTTTCACTTCGTGAAACCAAGGTTTGTCCACTACTTCTTCAGTATCAACCTCATAACAGTATGCTGGTTCATCCAATCTCTCAATAGTGATTTGAGGAGCTTCATTATCCCATCTAACTTTAAACATGGATGACATAGTAGCTAGCGCGTCCGCTAACTAATTTTCTTCTCGTGGAAAATGCTCAAAGGTAACTTCTTCAAAGTGTGGAATCAGTGTCAACACATGCTCTCGATAAGGGATGAGATTAGGATGCTTTGTGTCCCATTATCCTTTGATTTAACTGATTACCAGGGCCGAGTCTCCGAATACACTCAAGAATTTGATTCTAAAGTCGATAGCAGCTTTGAGACCCATAATGCATGTTTCATATTCAGCCATATTGTTGGTACAATTGAAACATAGCCTGGCAGTGAAAGGAGTATGACAGCCTTCGGGAGATATGATCACAACACTGATGCCATTTCCAAGTGCATTTGAAGCTTCGTCAAAAACCATAGTCCATCGGGATCCTTTTTCAGGTCCTTCATCCAGTCCAGGTTCTTCACAATCAATCACTAACATGATGTTCTTGTCCGGTAACTCAAAACTCATGGATTGGTAGTCGTCCATAGCCTGATGAGCCAAATGATCAGCTAATACACTTCCTTTGATTGATTTCTGAGTAGTGTACTGGATGTCATATTCGGTCAGGATCATTTTCCATCTTGCTATTCTGTCAGAGAGAGCATGCTTCTCGAATATGTATTTGATATGATCCATTTTATATATCAATAAGGTAGTGTGAGTCAACATATACTGTCTCAGTTGACGAGCAGCCCATGCCAAAGTGCAGCAAGTTTTCTCGAGCTGTGAGTATCTTGTTTCACAGTCGGTAAACTTTTTGCTAAGGTAGTATATTGCATGCTCTTTTCGACCAGAATCGTCATGCTTCCCCAGCACACACCCCATTAAACTCTCTAATACTGTTAAGTACATGATCATAGTTCTTCCTTCAACTGGTAGCATCAAAATTGGAGGTTCTTGAAGATACTCCTTGATTCTGTCAAAGGCAGTTTGGCAATCGTCATTCCACTTCACTACTTGATCTTTCTTCAGTAATTTAAAGATTGGCTCACAAGTAGCGGTTAGGTGGGAAATGAATATGGCAATGTAGTTTAGACGTCCCAAGAATCCCCTGACCTCCTTCTAAGTGCGGGGAGTTGGCATTTCTTGTATAGCTTTAACATTTTCAAGGTCTACTTCAATACCTTTGCCGCTGACAATGAAACCTGAGAGTTTACCAGATCTTACCCCAAAGGTGCACTTGTTCGGGTTCAGTCTTAATTTGTAATTCTCCAGTCTTTCAAATAGCTTTTGCAGGTGATCAAGGTGCTCTTCTTTAGTCCGATACTTAGATATCATATCGTCGACGTAGACCTCTATCCCGTGATGGATCATATCATGGAACAAGGCTACCATTGCACGTTGATAGGTTTCCCTGATATTCTTGAACCCATTAACTTTGTAAGAGAAGGTTCCCCACTGTGTGACGAAAGTTGTTTTATCCATGTCTTTAGGTGCCATTTTGATCTGATTATAATCGGAGAAACCATCCTTGTAGGAGAATATCTTATGTTGTGCAGTCTTGTTAACCCGAACATCAATATGGGGAAGCTGAAAGTCATCCTTGGGGCTCGCCCTATTCAAGTCTCTGTAATCCACACACATATGTACTTTACTGTCCTTCTTAGGTAACTGAACAACATTAACAACCTATTGTGGATAAGAAGTAACAACTAAGAACCCGATGTTAAACTGTTTCATAACTTCAGCCTTGATATTTTCTGACATCTCTGGACGCATACGACGAACCTTGTGCTTCACTAGAGGGAAGTCCTCTTTCGTTGGTAGACGGTGAACCACAATATCAGTGTCCATCCCCGACATGTCTTCGTATGACCAGGAAAAGATTTTAACATAGTCATGCAACATCTGAATTAACCGTTCTTTGACACTATACTCCAAGTTGGCACCTATCTTGATTTCCTTTTTATCCTCTTCAGTACCCAAGTTTACCGTCTCGATTGGCTCTTCATGAGGCTGTATTGCTCTTTCCTCCTATTGTAACAGTCTAGCAAGTTCTCCTAGTACTTCACAATCTTCCTCACCTTCGTCCTCGGCTTGGAAAATTGGATTTTCAAAGTCATAATTGGCAATAGCAAAATCGTTATCAATGGGATCCAGAGTGGATGTGGATCTGCAATTTGATACGTGGGTGTGTGTAAGAGAGCATAGCTATTTTGACAAAAAAGAAAAAATAGAGAGTGTAAAATTTGTATGCAAAACGTCCAATGATTTATTAATGACATATTAATATGAAGTGATAACCCTCACAAATAGACCATTGTGCCTCGGGTAAGACACAAGGCTTTTAGAGTTTAAATTGTTTAAAAATTACACATCCTTAAAAACAGAAAAAACAATTACTCCTGGACAAACGAAATAGGCACAAAGTCTCTAGTCATCTAATTGTTGAGTCCACCGCTGGTAGTAGGGAAGATCCAATTGTCCAGGTCACAGTCATTGTCAGTGTCTTCCATAACATTGACTCCAGGGTTGCTGATGCGTAGTGGTGGTCCTCCAGCGCGAGCACGACAAACAACTTTTTGAGCTCCTGAAGTGAAACCCAAACAAAATTTGTCAGACTTATAGGGGATATCAGGTAGTTGGCCCCAAATAGTACACCTACCTTCTTCAACTACAACCTTAGCATCTTTTAGGGAAGCTATCTTTAGTGGAGGTCTGGTAATCTTTGGAACAACAACAACAACAACTTTAGTAACAACAATTGTTTGAGGAACCTCTTCAAAATTCGGACAGGGGGTCTCAATGAACTCACCAACCATATCGACATATCTGAAAGAGTTCAAATGGATCACCATATTCTTCGCCACAGACTGTAACAATCTTCCCACTAACCAGATACTTTAACATTTGATGCAAAGTGGAAGTGACAACACCATCCCCATGAATCCAAGGGTGTCCTGGTAAGCAAGAGTAAGACAGGAGAATTTCCATCACATAGAAAGTGGAGTCAAAAGTCTGGGAACCAACTTTAATAGGAATGTCCACCTCTCTGTGTACCATTCTTTTGGAACCATCAAAATCCCTCAACATAATATTGCTAGGCTTTAATGTAAGTCTTTCACAGTCCAATATGTCTAGGGAACCTTTGGGTAGAACATTCAGTGACGAACTCGTATCAACTAGAACATGAGCCATGGTAGTGCCCCTTCACTCAATAGATACATGCAGGGTATCATTATGTTTCTTTCCTTTGGACGTCAAATCAGCATCGGAGAAACCAAGTCCATTATCGGCAGGCAGACTAGCAACACAGTTCTCAAATTGGTCAACAGAAGTATGTTGCGGCACATGAGTAGACTTAAGGAACTTCACCAAAGCCTTAGCATGGGCTTCAGAGCATAACAACAGGTCTAGCATTGGATTCTTTGAGGGGGTCTGCCCAAATTGTTCTACGGCATTGTAATCACTCTTCCGTATGATTTTCAAAATTTCCTCCATTTCTCGTTTGGAGGCTTCATGAATGGCTTCTTTGGATGCCTCCGTCCGGGAAGGCTCAACCAATACTTATTTTCCCCGAGTCTTAACTGACCCAGTAGAAGGAATAACAACATGAATGACAATATGAGTAGCAACAAGAGTGACAATAAGAGTGTTAACAGGAGTGACAATAGGAGTGCTAACAGGAGTGACCAAAGGAGTGGCGACAGTCTTCAGAGAGATTTCAGGAGAGAAGATCCTTCTGCTTCTGATAATTTTACTGGTCCCAACAATGTCATCAATGTCAGGAACATTATCTTCGGTAACTTCATTCTTAAAATCCAGTAAGTCTTGCTTGACGCCATGGTAGTAGACGTCATCTCCATAATTTCAAGGAACGGCTTTGTCGGAGGAATATGGTATGGGCCCTGGAAAGGTGATAATTAAAGGAGAAACCTTAGGAGTGGATATAATCCTGACAGGTCTTTTAAAGGAGACCTTGGGAGGATTGTCGGAAATGGTAATAATTGACACGTCTTTACACAAACTTCTTGTAGAAGGAGTTTTCTCAAACAGAATTTCCCTGTCGTTCATCAGGCGTTGGACACCTATCTTTAGCAACAAACAACCATTAGTCAGAGACGAACAATGGTAAAAATATTCACCACAACCTAGAAATAAACTGGATTGTAAGAGATTCTCCTTAACCACTGGAAGAGGAGTAGCTAATTCATCAACAGAAGAAACAAACAGGTCATTATCACCAACATTAATATCCTGGTCATGCTTGGGCATGGGTGCATTTATGACATTAGGGGTCACAGGAGGGTAAAATTCAATCTCCTTTGTCTCAATAAGATCTTTCACTTTATTCTTCAGAGCCCAACAATCATTTGTATACTGCCCTGGATTGTTGGAGTGGTAGGCACACTAAGCATTTGGATTATAACGAGGAGATGTAGTGTTTGGATTTTGAGGATTCTCCCTCAGGGTGACCAAGGTAGCCTTCAATAGATGTTGCAATACTTGAGATAAGGGCATGTTGAGTCTGGTGAATTATCTTCTAGGCGCATCTTTCATGTGCTGATTATTTTTTCGTTGAGTCGATGCAGGGTTGGAAATCATCACAGCTCCTACCATTGGACGGTGTTTAGTTTTACCCTGATTTCTCTCGTCATAAACAGCACTGACCTCTTTCTTCCCAGTGAAGGGTTTCTTCATTGTACTTGAAGATACATCCCTTTTAATCTTACCGCTCTTGATACCAGCTTCTACTCTTTCACCTGTCAATATCAGCTCGGTGAACCCAGCTGAAGAGTTTCCAATCAAGTGGTTGAAAAATGGGCCAAACAAAGTACCCAAGAACATATCTACCAACTCTCTATCAGACAGAGGAGGATGGACTCTTCCTTCAAGATCTCTCCACTTTTGGGAATAATCTTTGAAACCCTCACCAGAACCCATAGACATGCTTTAAAGTTGCGTATTGGTTGGAGCGAGGTCAGCATTGTATTGATACTGCTTGTAAAAAGCTGCAGCCATATCTTCCCAATTATGGATGTTGGTTCCCTCCAGTTGGTAAAACCACTCTAACTGTGTCCCTGACAAGCTTTCCTGGATGAAATGAACCCATAGATTCTTGTCAGCTGTATGAGGTTGAATTTTCCTGACATAAGCCCTCAAATGCAGCTTAGGACATGAAACCCTATCATATTTAGAAAATGCGGGAACCTCGAACTTTTGCGGGATGACCACCCCTGAAACCATCCCTAATTCTTCAAAATCCAGACCGGGTACCCTCTGAATTTCCATGGCGTTGAGACGATCCTCCAGCTGTCTGTATTTGTAATCAATAAGAGGATATTGCTCTTCAGCATAATCATCCTCTTCTTCATCAGACCCAAGACTGTGGTCTTCTTCTTTTGTCTTCTCTTCCTGATTGTCCCCCTCACTTGACAGACTTGCAAATTCTAGACTCGCTTTGCTGGTCCTCTAAATCTCCTTCCCATATTCAGGATACCAACTGGTTTCTTGGCCTTTTTCTTCTTGTCTTTGAGAATGAGAGCCTTCGGGTCTTCTTGTCCCTTAGCCAGTGCCAAGAACATCTGCTGGAATTGAGCATTTTGGGCTTGAAGGTGCTTAATATTCTGTTCGAGAGCCATTTCTTTTTGCTGAAATAAACTGCGAAAAGATAAGAAACCTGTCTTTGAAATGCCTGTTCATGTAATGATATGTATGACATGTTTATGTGATATTTTCAAGGACCTCGCGAGATAAACACAAAAAAATGTTAGAATCTGACTGCAACTTGGATTAAAGAACTTTGTATCGTTGAACGCCCTTCTACAAGAATCAAGCTCACCATGTCGAGTGGGTCGTAGCTTCTGACTCAAGTTGTTGTGCTTTGGTCTTTTGACGACAATGGCTAGAGGAAAATAAATCCCTTTGCCCCTTTCTAGACGTATGGTTCATCATAACCTACACCACAAGCCCTAGAGATCCTTGAAATGGTTAGTGAAATGAGAATGGATGTTATGATGCATGATGTTATGTTTGAAAAATTTAATCACATACAAGCAAAACACACAAGACCTTAGGTTTAGACTTGCATGGGGTTTATAGGAAAGTACCCTTTTGAAGTTTAATTGGTTCAACCTGTCTTAGAAAAGTAACCGGGTTCTAAGGAATCTAAATATCACTGATCTTTCTTTATCAGAAATTATTTCAGCTTAAGTAATCTTTTCTCGCGGCCGAAATATCCCGAAAGTCCAATCTCAATGAGTGTAGTATCGAGTATCAACCAATCCTCAGTTTTATACCGAAGCCAGCTATCTTACTACTTTTTAATGGCCAAGTTTGTTCAACTAAGGTTATAAGGTTAGTTAGTGCTTTATGACACCACACAGCGGCCCCGTATTCTCCTCGATTTAACACAAGGGATACCGGTACCAACAAATGTGTCACACTAACACAGCCATCACTTCAACCATATCGGTTTACGCCGTACAATCTTCACGATCTATTACTGCTTACCTAAAAGTGCCCCAGATCCGGGTATAGGATCTTTACAAGTAAACCCAAACAACCCTTAAAGTAAAGAAAGCAAAGCATAAAAGGAAAGAAATTTTAAAATGATCTAACTCTAAGGTAACCCCACTTTTTATTTAGTCCCCAACAGAGTCACCAGTTCTGTGATACGGTGGAAGAATCGACTGTTTTACTGGTTTTGCATTTGTATTTGCAAATGTTACGGTAAGCAAGAGTCGCCACCGACTTTTCTTTTATCCATCAAAGGAAAGGGAGAAAATAACAGAAAAAGACCTTTCGAGATTATTTATGAGTAAGGGGGGTAGATTATGGAAAGGGAAGGTGTAAGCACCCTTTCTATTCGTAGTTATCTACATGCTCTTAGATGATAGCTCATTTGAAAATACCTTATCTTTGTATGTTTGAAGAAAGTATTTTGAAAGGACGCCTTAGCGCGACAAACTTTGTAATTTTTCTCGTATTGTTGAGAACATATACAATGTGTTTTGAAAATGTTTTTGGAAAGAGTTTTGTGTATGTGAAAAATTGTTTTATTTTGGGCAAGCATCTAAGAACTATCTACCTACTCGAAAAGGTTTGTTCTTTTCCTCTTTTCCTTTAGACAGTGATATCCTACTATTAGTGAGTAGGTAGCCCTAGTCGTTGGATATTTGAGGGACATTTGAAGGGACATCATATAGTCACATAGGCAATTGGGCAAGAAACCTTAGTAACTATTCTAGGGTTTTAAGATCATACCGAGGCAACATGGAGAGGGTCATTTTTAATCTTTTAAACCAGAGGGTAGCCACTAAAGTCTCTCACGTTTCAAGAGTTGTGATTGTTTTCCGAAGGCAACCAAAGTGGGAATACCCTAGAAATGTATATGTGAGAGTGTGTTGTATTCAGTTATTTTGTCTTGTATTAGATTTGCTAGCGTTTGGTTTTAATCTTTTGCCATACAATCCTATTATCATGCATCTAAACAGTTTAAAAGTTGCAGGAGTTTAAAGTGCGGTAATGTAAATCCTAAACTATTACAGGACTCCGGGGAGGGGGGATATTACAAGTCCAAAACCGGGGAAATAAAAAGTAGAAGAATAGAGTCCTAATTTAAAATATATTACAACCCATAAGCAAGTACTATAATATGAAATAAAATGAAAATATTAAACACGCACGAATTAGAAAGGACGTCTAAAACCCTAAGTAAAAGAAAATCTTTTTGTTTATTTTTGTTTGATTTAAGAAAATGATTAAATTAAGAAAATGATGGATTAAATATCCTAAATCTAGATTTAAAGGAAAAAAAATTATTTATTGAAATTAAAACGAGGAAACTAATTCTATATATTTTTGTACTTTTTATTATAAAGGAGAAATGAAATTGATTAAATCCTAAATTCTATTGATTTTAATTAAATAAAAAAAGATTAAGGTAATTAATTGATTAACTTACAAAATTAATTTTAATTAAAAAAAACTAAACCTAATATTTTTATGATTTTATGTTATAATAAAAATGATTAAAAGAAATAAAACAATTAAAACAAATAAATAAAGAAACAATGAACATGGGCCTGATATGGAACAACAATGGGGGTGAGAATTGGAATCTGTTAGGTCCATGTTTGAGAGAGGCCCAAACATTGTTGGATTTGGTGAGGGAGCTCTTTAAAGGTTCATGGTGAGGCACACGTCTGAAGCCTTCATATCTGGATCAAATGGTGATAGTCTGATGGTACACGGTGCATACACTTGACCTGGTCATACATGATTAACAAGGAAAAATGTGAAAAATAAAACCCCCTTACGCCTGGGTCGAACCCAGAACATATGGGGGGTATGCCTTAAGGGTACCTATATTGTCATTCGTGTCAGCTGTTCATTCGTTATATAAAACAAAATAATAAGATTATAATAGAAAAATCACAGTAATCATTTAAACATAAAATCCACGCACTCAGTGGCCCCCTACTATTTGAATGCAATGAATCACAACAAGTTATTTTTCGACGCTAACTCCGGGGGGTCAAAACACCATCCACGGTGGTTAACCACCATCTTCTTCGGCGTGACCAAAATTATAACCTGCAAAAAATTAAGATTTAAAGCTAGAGATTTTGTCTACCCCCCTAAAACCTAGGCTGTGAATACAACCTTGGTCTTAGCTTAGTCTGAAAATGCCCCCATCATTGAAACTGAAGCTTACACATTTTCAAACCCTAACAATGGTGTCCTGTTATTTTAGCACTGATTTTCACATGTAACACGTTAAAACATTCACAAATTGAATGAGTTTGAGATTATGAATTTTTACCAAACGGAAGAATCGGGTGAATGGTGTTCCTGTATGCGTTTGGCCTGCATGATGATTAGAAATGCTTCCTGGAATCTCCTGGGAGTGAATGATGTGGTTATTTTGGATTTATGGTGGCTACAATATGAGTTTCGATTTTGACAACTTTGTGAAATTTTTAGAAATTTGTGTGGCTTTTTCAGGCAACTTTCACGTGTGATAATCTTGCAGAAATGGTCCTTATATAGAGGAGGTGGAGTTAAGAAAGAAATAAGGAAAGAATCTGGACCTTAACTCATGAATTGAAGCCATTATCCAAATTTGAATTTTTTTCCATATTTGTGAAGAAAATATGCCATTTTGGACTACAATGAACCTGATCATGTTTTTTCATGCTTCTTGGACCTTAAGGCAAGTCCAAACATCATCCCATTAAGCTATAATCCATTATTTACTATTTTATGCATTTTATTTTGTATTTATTTGAATAAAACAAAATAATTATGAATAAAATAGGTAAGCATGGCCAAGCATAGTAAAAATGAGTTTAGATATCCCTTATAAGACCATGAAGATGCTTGTAGTCCAAAAAGTTAGGCCATTAACCTAAAAGTTCAAGTTTGCTCAATGCACAATTCTTGAAATTTCTCAAATTTTCCCAAGTTGTACAAGCCATAACTTGCTCAATTTTTATATTTTGAGGATGATTTTTGACTTTTTGGAAATACCAACATGTCTCCTTAAATCTCTCTTTTAATCAATTTTGCGTTTGAAGACTTTATATTGATGTAAATGGTCTTGGAAAAAAGTGAATTTTGTTGACCTTTTGAAAATGACATGTAATGTATGAGCTTGTATCTTCCAAATGATGCATTTCTTGAACTTGAGGATAAAAGATAAGTTAAAGGGAATTGGATTAAATTCAAAATAAGCTTTGGTTGGGTCAAAATGGATGAAGTATGTGAAAGTTATGCCTGGTCAAAGTTTAGTTGACTTTTCCTATAGAAACCCTAATTTAGCAATTCTTGACTTTTGATAAATTAAGAGCATTCCTTGAGGAATACTGATCAACCCTTTATTAAATGATTATTATCACTTCAAAATGTTAACGTTGACCAAAAATCTTGAAGTTTGACTGTATATTGGCCATAGTTGACTTTTGACCTAGTACAATTGATTTTCAAACACTCGAGCAGTTGACTGAGCATACTTGTAGTGTAAGGAATGAAATTTGGCATGGACAATCTTGAAGACATATTTGGGACCATGGAAACAATTTAGAGCCTTTTCAGCCCAAACATCTTGGTGAAAAGTGAAACCCTAGTTGGAGGTTCATTGCTTAGGAGGAGAATTTGTATGATCAACTATTTGGCCAACCTTGAGCAATTGAGGACCTCAATGAGCATGTATTGAGTAAAATGGGAGGGAAAATTTTGGGGTACAACACTGGGAAAAAGATCTTATTCTTTTATCCGCTGGGTGAATTTGCTGGTGAGTATGATTAGACTACTCTGTATGGATGATCCCATGGAAGTGGCTCTGTAGGGATTTGTGGACAACTTGAATGTTATCCCAACTCCTAGAGTATTGAGTAAATGCTTTTATCTCAAGCCGCCTTTTCGGATTTTCAACTTGCTGGGTGTACAATATTTTCATATATATCCCTAATTTTTTCCTGAACCCTTTTGATTTGCTGGGATGCCCTTATTTTCTCCTAGGCCAATCAACCTAGTGGGTCGTTTTCATGCGTAGTATCTTTTGACTATGTCCGCATTCACAAGGTGCGAGAAATCTTCACCGTCCATGGTGGTTAGTATCATGGCACCGCCTGAAAATATCTTCTTAACCACAAATGACCCTTCGTAGGTGGGAGTCCAGTTGCCCCTTGGATCACCTTGCGGTAGAATGATCTTCTTATTGAACGCCTTAATCATGCGCTTCTGATACATCTGGCCATGACAAACAACTGCAAGCCTTTTATCTTCAATCAAATTCAACTGGTCTAGCCTGGTCTGGATCCACTCACCTTTGTCTAAGTCTGCATCTTTCATGATATTCAGAGAAGGAATCTAAACTTCGACAGGTAGGACAACTTCCATACCATAGACCAGAGAGAATATGGTTTCCCTAGTTGATGTTCTAGCCGAAGTGTGATAGCCACGGAGAGAAAATAGTAACATCTTGTACCAGTCTTTGTAGGTCATAACCATCTTCTATATAATCTTCTTTATGTTCTTATTGGCGGCTTCCGTTGCGCCATTCATCTTTGGTCGATATGAAGAAGATGTTGTGGTGCTTGATATTGAAATGCATGCATAGTTCAGTGATCATAGTGTTGTTGAGATCGGTACCATTATCCATGATGATTCTCTCGGGGATGCCATACCAACATATAAGGTCGTACTTGATGAATTGGGCGACCATATTCTTGGTAACAGAGGAAAACGAAGCTACTTCTACCCACTTTGTAAAGTAATCAATGACGACGAGGATGAAGTAATGTCTGTTAGAGGCAGTAGGATTGATTTCTCCAATCATATCAATTCCCCACATTACAAATGGCCAAGGAGAAGTCATGACGTTTATAGGTACTGGAGGCAGATGAACTTTATCAACATAGATTTGGCACTTATGACAAGTTCTTGAGTTGTGGTGACAGTCGGTTTCCATAGTCAACCAATAATAACCTGCCCTCAGAATATTTTTAGCTATAGTATGCCCGCTGGAGTGAGTACCATAGACACCTACATGCATATCTTGCATAATTTCTTCTGCTTCTTTCTTGTCCACACAACAAAGCAGGGTTGAGTCATGATTGTGCTTGTATAAAATTCTATTGCTCAAGAAGAACTTATCCGAGAACCTCCGTTGGAATTTCTTGTCATTAATCGATGCCCCTTTAGGGTATTCTTGAGCCTCAAGGTACTTTTTCACTTCATGAAACCAAGGTTTTCCCCCACTCTAGCAATGTCAATCTCATAGTAGTGTTCCGGTTCATCGAACCTTTCAATGGTAATTCTGGGAGCCTTATTGTCCTATCTGACCTTGAACATGGATGACATGGTAGCTAATGCGTCTTCCAGCTGATTCTATTCTCTTGGGATATGCTCAAAAGTAATCTCTGAAATACGGAATCAAGGTTAGCACATGTTCCCGGTAGGGGATAAGATTCAGATGCTTCGTATCCCATTCTCCCTTGACCTGATTGATCACCAGGGTTGAGTCTCCATATATGCCTAAGAACTTGATTCTCAGGTCAATAGCGGCTTTAAAACCCATGTTGCATGCTTCATATTTGGCCATATTAATGGTGCAGTCAAAGCAAAGTCTTGAAGTGAAGGGTGTATAGAAATCTTAAGGAGAGATAATTACAGCACCGATTTCATTAACAAGTGCGTTGGAAGCTCCATCGAAAACCATAGTCCATCGGGATCCTGGCTCAGGTCCTTCATACGGTCCAGGTTCTTCACAATCTATTACTAGCATAATTTTCTCGTCTGGGAATTCGAAACTCATAGACTGATAGTCGTCTACAGGTTGATGTGCTAAATGATCTACCAGTACACTTCCTTTCATGGATTTTTGAGTGGTGTACTGAATGTCGTATTCTGTTATGACCATTTTCCATCGGGCTATTTTTCCGGAAAGAGTTGGCTTCTCGAATATGTACTTGATGTGATCCATTTTAGAGATCAACAAGGAAGTATGGGTTAACATATACTGTCTTAGTCGGCGAGTAGCCCATGCCAAAGTGCAACAAGTTTTCTCGAGCAGTAAATATCTTGTTTCACAGTCGGTAAATTTTTTGCTAAGGTAGTATATTACATGCTCTTTTTGACCAGACTCATCATGTTGCCCCAATACACACCCCATTGAGTTCTCTAGCATTGTTAGGTACATGATTAAAGGCCTTCCTTCAACTGGTGGCATCAGAATCAGAGGTTCTTGTAGGTACTCCTTAATTTTATCAAAGTATATTTGACAATCGTCATTCCATTTTACTACTTGATCTTTCTTCAGCAGCTTGAAGATTGGCTCACAAGTAGCAGTCAAATGATAAATGAAACGAGCAATGTAATTCAGTCGTCCTAAAAAACCTATAACTTCCTTCTCGGTACGGGGAGTCAGAATTTCCTAAATAGCTCTCACAAGTAGCAGTCAAATGAGAAATGAAACGGGCAATGTAATTCAGTCGTCCTAAAAAACCTATAACTTCCTTCTCGGTACGGGGAGTCAGAATTTCCTAAATAGCTTTAACTTTTGCAGGATCAACCTCAATACCTTTACCGCTAACGACGAAACCCAGAACTTTACCGGATCTTACCCCAAAAGTGCACTTGTTCAGATTTAACCTTAGCTTGTACTTCCTCAGTCTTTCAAACAATTTATGCAGATGATCAAAATGATCTTCTCCAGTTTGTGACCTCGCTATCATGTCGTCGATGTAGACCTCTATCTCATGGTGAATCATGTCATGAAATAAAGCTAACATGTCATGCTGATAGGTTTCCCCAGCGTTGTTCAGGTACCATCTTAATCTGATTATAACCCGAGAAACCATCCATCAAGGAGAATACCTTATGATGAGCGGTGTTGTCGACCAGGACATCAATATATGGCATTGGGAAGTCATCTTTGGTGCTCGCCCTGTTCAGATCCATGTAATCTACACACATTCACACCTTTCCATCTTTCTTTGGAACCAAAACAACATTAGCAACCTATTGAGGATATGATGTCACTTCTAAGAAACATGCGTTGAATTTTTTCATAACCTCGACTTTAAACTTTTCTGACATTTCAGGATGCATACGACGAACCTTCTGCTTAATAAGAGAATAACCCTCTTTCATTGGCAGACGATGAGCCACAATATCGGTATCAAGTCCTAGCATGTCTTCGTATGACCAGGCAAAGGTTTCAACATATTCATGCAACATCTGGATTAATCTGCTCTTGACACTGCTCTCTAAATTGGCCCCTATCCTGACTTCTTTCCTGTCTATCTCGGTACCCAAATTTACAACTTCGACCGGCTCTTCATGTGGTTGGATAGCCTTTTCTTCTTGTATTAAGAGTTTGGCAAGGTCTCCAGGTATTTCACAATCTTCCTCTCCTTCGTCCTCGACTTGGTAGATTGAATTTTCGAAGTCATAAGTGGCAATAGCAGGATCGTTATCAACGAGATCCAAAGTGGATGGGGATCTAAAATGTAGTGTGTGGGTGTATGTAAGAACACATAGCTATTTGAAAAGCCAATAAGATAAAAGAAAAACAAGGATCACAAAATTTATATGCAAAACATCCAATGTTTTTATTGAATGAACAATGTTTATGAATTAACAACCCTTAACAAGTGAACCATTACGCCCCGGGTAGGACACAAGATTTAAAGTCATTGTTTTATTACATAACCAAAATCTTTTAAAAGCAATAAGATAGGAATATATCTATTACTCATGACTAAAAGAGATAGGGAAGATGTCTTCTGCTTTCCAATTATCAGGTCCATCACCAATGGTAGGGAATATCTAGCTTTCGAAATCACAATCACTGTCAGCATCCTCTATAGCATTGACCCCGTTATTATTGATGCAGAACGTAGGTCTCCCAGCACTAGCGCGATGAACAACCCTTTGACCTTCTGCAGTAAAGCCCAAACCAAACTTGTCATATTTGTAAGGGATATCAAGAAGATGACCCCAAATAGTACAACCACCTTCTTCTATAGTAGCACTGGCATCTTTTAAGGAAGCCATCTTGTGCGGAGTCTTGGTGATTTTCGGAATGGCAGAATCATCTTTAACATCAGCAGGGGAAATCATTTCAAAGGCATGACATGGAGTCTCGATAAATTCCCCATCCATCTTCACGTGCCAGAATGAATTCAGCTGGCTGACCATGTACTCCTCTTCTCCGCAAACAGTAACAACTTTTCCTTTCACAGGATACTTCAATTTCTGGTGCAAAGTGAGGTAACAACACCTGCCCCATGGATCCATGGGTGTCCAATAGACAAGAGTAAGCTGGTCGAATGTCCATCACATAGAAGGTGGACTCAAATAACTGTGAACCCACTTTGATTGCGAGGTCCACTTTTCCATCCAGGTAGGTGACCTAATAATCAAGCGCATTATCCTGCCGCAAGGTGATCCCAGGGGAAAATGGACTCCCACATACGAAGGGCCATTTGTGATCAAGAACATATTTTCTGGTGGAGCTATGATCTTAACTACTATGGACAATGACATCTTCCACACCCTGTGAACGCGGACATAGTTAAAAGATACTACGCATGAAAAGAGACCTGTTAGGTTGACTGGCCTAGGCAAAAATAAAGGCATCCCTGCAAACCAAAAGGGTTCGGGCAAAAGATAGGGGTATTGTGATCGGTGGATCTGGAACTGACTGTTTAACGCTGGTTCGCGAAATGTCGCGGAAGCAAGAGTCGCCACCGTCTTTTATTTTCTCCAACATGGAAAGGACAAAAGCACAGAAAAATTCCTTATGAGATTGTTTCTCGGTTCGGGAGGTAGATTTATAGAAAGGGAAGGTGTTAGCACCCTTTCTATCCGTGGTTATCCACGGGCTCTTAGATACTTGCTCATTTGTGTTTTCAAAATGTGTTTGCTTTTCAAAGTGTGAGTGGGTTTGAAAAAGTTTCGTTTAAAGTTTCAGATCGACTCTTGTATCAGTCCTCAAGAGTGTTTGAAAAATTGTTTTGAAAGCTTTTTGAAAAGTGTCGGTGTGAAAAGAAGTTTTGATTTGTTTTGAATTAGAGCAAGTATCTACGAGTCATCCACCTACCCTAAGGAATTAGGCTGTGTAAATGTCCTTAAGGTAGTGCCATCCCACCATTGAGAGGTAGGTAGCACCACCGTTGGAGGTGTTCGGGTCAATTCGTTTCTAGGGACAGTGTGGTCACCAGAGCAACAGTAGGACACCTTAGAAGCTACCCTTATGCCATGTTCATGGACATAAGGACTTACTAAAATGTCCTATACTCGACGACCACGTTTCGAGGAGCAAGGCAACAGTGAGGCGTACCCTAAGAGTGGTGTGTGAATTGTGTGTCATTTTCAATTATGTTTTATCTTGATCATGCATTGGGTGAGCTACGCTTTGATTTTATTTGGGCCATTCATTCTTTCATGTGATTAGCATTTTAAAGGTGCGGAAATTAAAATGCGGAAAATAAAGTCCTACGCTATTACAAGGCGCGGGTCTATACATCGCCAAATTAACAAAGACCCGTTTTTTAATAAAATGCAGAAAGTAAATAAATTTCCTAATTTACTATTACAAGGCTTTGGGGCAATTACATGATATTTGAAACAAAAAATAAGGACAAACGCGCGAAAAGAAATTAGAATCGAGAATTCGAGGGCGTTGGACCCTTTTGAAATTAAATGAAATTAAGAATTAATTAATTATTTAATAAAGAAGAGGAATGTTTTTTATGGTTTTTGGTATTTATGAAACAAAGAAAATTAATTGAAATTAGAAATTAAATAAAACCCTAGTTCTAAATTATTTTTAAATGTTAAAGAAAAATATTTAAGTTTTGACCTAATTTACACTAATTATTTAATGACATATTTATTTACAAGATAATTAGTAATTAATAATAATAATGATAGGAAGAAATTATTTATTAGGAATAAGAATAAAAATGCTAAAAAACCTAATTTCTATGTATTTTAGTTATTAAGAAAAACATTTAAATTTAAACCTAAATTATTAAATTGATTGTTAAAAATTTATTTACAAAAATATTAATGAACTAAATATTAAATAAAACATATTTTTATTTTTTGATTTCTGATTTTTTTTGTATTATGAAAATTATTTTGTGAATTAAAAGAAACAATTAAAATAATTAAAATAAATAAAAGAGAAAAAAAAGAGAGAAAGAAAATACAAACAAGGGGGGTATTCAGACCCAATTTGGAGGTTTTATTGGAGTAATTTGGCCCATTGAACAAGAGGCCTGGTTGACTTTTCCAGCGCGTGTGTGGGACGGTTGACTAGCATCCATGGTGAGCTGCATGTTCTGGCCATTGGATTGATCTCCTGGGCGCGTGGCAAGCAAGCAGGCGAGGGCATATGGTACTCCTTTGAGTGAGAGCTATGCTGGAACATGCTAATGAAAAAATTATGAAATATATAAGGGGACCTGGGAATCGAACCCAGGTCCCAATACCTGCAAGCCAGCGCATTAACCAACCCAACCAACGCGTATGTTTGATATTATTATGGAACGTGATTAATATATGAGAAAACGAACGCTATTGGTATAAAATAAAAAATCACACGCGAATATTCAAACTATCCAGTCACGTATGGACACGCCAGCTTCGTCTTCATCTCTTTGCCTGTAAACAATATCAAATAGCGGGGGTTTTAAACCCCCACTAAACTCAAACCTGAAAAATAGCGAATAGAATTTAGGCAAGCATAAAAAGGGCGCGATGGGTGATTTAGCTTCGTTTGAATGTCACGAGTCCATTGGTACTAGTTTGGATGGCCAATTTTGCCAGATGAAGGAATCCCTATTTCAAAGCTCCTGAAACCCTAAAATATGTTCATGGTGGATTCTTATACAGGCCTTATTAGTTCAATCAAAGCATGCCATTAGCTTCAGAACACTCATGTTAGTATAAATCAATGGTTAAAAGTCACAAATAATGCATGGAAAATGGAATACGATTATGAAAATTTTCAAGAAAAGTAAGACTCTGTTATACCGATTCTTTGAGTATGGAAGGCTGGCTTTGATTGGAATAGTTTCCTGGATGTGTCAGGAGTGTATTGGAATGGTTTTTTTGCTTTGAAACGAGCTCTAGCTAGGTTTTCAGTTTTAAGGTTTTTATGAAAAAAGTGCAAAGTTGTTCTTGTGTTCTGAGCGCAGCTTGTGTGTCTTATGCATTAGGGTTCTGTTTGCATATGTATGTAGATGGAATTAGGTTAAAAAAAACCAAGCCCAAAGTCTTTGCATTGATGATTTGGATATTTGGTTTTCAATGATATCAAATCCAATCTTTTTGCCATGAAACCATTGCCAATTACATAGAATCTTTCCTTTTGAGTGATGCACGAAATATCTGATTCATAAAGGGTGAATATGCTGCACAAAAAGATTTGGAAAACATGATTTAGTATTTTTCTCATAATTAATTTTAATTAAATGAATTAATAAGATTAAAAATCCAATTAATTAATTAAAAATAAGAAAATAACTCCCTTTTAGCTTAATGGGTCGTGCATAGCCTTTGGGTAATGATTCATGGAAGAAATTGAGGCCCATTAGCAATTTTGAGGCATTTGAAGCAAAGTTGACTTTTCAAAATTCCCAAAAATTTCCCAACTTCCACAAGGCATATCTTGCTCAATTTTTAAGCTTTGATCATGTTATTGGACATTTTGGAAAGGTCCTGAAGTCCTCTAACCAATGTCTTTGGTACCATGTCATTTTGATTTACCAATCTCAAGTTATGGTCTTTGACTTAAAGTGTCTTTTTGTTGACTTTTGGAAATGACATATAATGTTGAGATTGATAACTTTTTGTGAGAGCATTTCTTGGACTTGAAGTGTGAAGATGAGTTGTAGGAAATGTCATTCTCTTCAAAACGAGATTTGGGTGGAATTTTTCTGATAAGCCATGTGGAAGTTATGCCTTGGTCAATTTGCAGTTGACTTTTTCAGCTGTCCAAAAATGGAAACTTTTGCATCTTGAGCATTTTTGAGCCATGCCTTGAGAATCATGATCAAGAATTGATCAAATGATGTTTGTGGCCTCAAAATAAGATGTTGACCAAAATTTTTGACTTTTGACTGTCAAATGACCATTTTGCCCCTGCAGTTGACTGTGGAGCATTTAGGGTTTTTGACTGTGCAATTTGATGTTGTGAGTCTTGAAACTTGGCATATGAATGCTTGACAATGTATAAGGGCATGTGGGACTTGTTTGGACCCTTGGAAACTTCAATTTCTTTGTCAGAACCAAAACCCTAATTTTGACTGTGTTAGGAGGCATTTGGACTGTGCAACCCTTGGGAGATTTTGAAGCATGATCTTAGCAAATCTTGAAGAATATGGGAGGGAAAATTTTGGGGTACAACAGTTGCCCCTGTTCAATCTTCTTAGACCTGAGGATGTAGATTGGCTTGCGTGCCTTTCTCGATCTGAAGGTGGAAGATGATTGAACACTAGAGTGCCCAGAAATTTGCGCTCACATGTTAGCAGTGTGATGATGGGAATGGGCTTACAGATGCCATTTGGAGGTTGATGGATAGGAAGATGGGCTTATAGATGCCATGTTGAGAGGTGATGGATAGGTGGATGGGCTTATAGATGCCATCTGGGTGTCGATCGCGTAAGAGTTTCCTTAGCGAGAACTTGAAAGCTAAAAATATGCCTAAGAGATTTTGGGTCGAAGCAGCTTCGACAACAATATACATTATGAATAGATGCTCAACTAAGAAGATGGTCGAAAGGACACTGCATGAGGCTTGGACAGGGTCAAATCCAAATATAAGTCATCTTAGAGTTTTTTCGATCAATGTGTTTCAGGCATGTACCTGAACAATTAAGAAATAAATTGTATGATCAAAGTAAAGTCATGGTGCTCATAGGTTATCCTTCGAATGGTGCATACAAGTTGTATTCACCTACTGAAGATAAACTAGTGATCAATAGAGATATACTTGAAGCAAAAGCAAAAGGTGGGATTGGAGTTGAAGTCCAGTTCGACAAGAATCAGACACAGTCACCACTTTGTTCAAAGAAGATAAACAAAATGAAGCTTTAACAAGTCAAAGTGAACAAGGTGATACTTCGAATGGTCGAATCGAAGAACCACCTGGGAAACTTTGTTCGAAGGAGATGAACAGAATGAAGCTTTGACAAGTCAAAATGAACAAGTTGATACTTCGACTAGTCGAATCGAAGAACCACCTGTGAAACTTTTTTTGAAGGAGATGAACATAATGAAGCTTCGACAAATCAAAATGAACAAGGTGATACTTTGACTGGTCGAATCGAAGAACCACATGTGCAACTTTGTTCGAAGAAGATGAACAGAACAAAGCTTCGACAAGTTAAAATGAACAAGGTGATACTTCGACTGGTCGAATCCAAAAATCACATGTGCAACTTTGTTCGAAGGAGATGAACAGAATGAAGCTTCGACAAGTCAAAATGAACAAGGTGATACTTCGACTGGTCGAATTGAAGAACCGCCTGCGCAGAAAGAAAGAAGGTCCACAAGAACAAGAACTGGTCGACTAGGCTGATTGGATACGAGAGGTTTCTAGATCAAGAAATCAATGTAGATGGTGACTTAATCGAAGAAGCCATGACGGTGAAGCCTTGAGCAATTTGAATTGGTGTGAAGCCATGAAAGAAGAACTTAGAGCCATCGAGAAGAACAAAACTTGGGAGCTTGTCGAAAGAATTAACAAAAACAAATTGATGTGAAACGGAGCTACAAGTCGAAATGAAAACCTAATGGGATGAAGCTTGTTGGGCTTGAACTGATTAGCTTGATGCCCAAATTCGAGCAAGACACCAACCATAATATGTCTAGGTTCATTATGTTTCAACAATGGCAAGAAAATTATCAAAATGGAAACTTTTCAAATCTTTTGATTTTGCTTTCAAAGCCATGGTTAATGGCTGATTCATGTCATATTTGTTCACCACTACACCCCTATATAAATAAAAGACTAAATTAGAAGCAAATGAGGCACACATTGCCTATCAAAGCTCCACGAAAAAAATTATCAAAGTTGTGAAACTCCCAAAATCCTTCCCCCATCCAAACTAGTGCTACATTCGCATTCTTGAGACTTCCAAGAGTTTATATCAGTCCATATCCACACCTGAAGTTCCCAGAAGCTAGCCAATCGAATCGCTTCACTTTGGTAAAACTCTCCCTATCGAATTTCTTAATACATACAGTTTAAACGAATTCAACATGTATATTCTTGTCTATATCATTATTTGGATTTGTTCTAACGTAATACATGAGAGATTAGATGTAGAATTATGGATTTACCAGGTTTAGGACACAAACTGGATCGTGGCTCGAACTGGATGATATATCCACGATCTGTCAAATCCAAGACCAGATTCGAACCCAAGTCTGGAATTTTGTTTTTCTAATAAGTTTCCTATAGATCCAGTGTTCCCAAATCGAAGGAGTGCACCATACACCATCATTCCCCTACTTCCAAATGTTGGCCAATCCAGATCCAGTGCCCTCAACGTGCAGTCCATCATGCACTTTCGACAACCTCCCTCATTGGATCGAAAGGCAACTTGGGCCTTTTCTTGATCTGGGCCTGCGTTTTGCAAAATGCACCCCTGTTTACTTTTGCTACTAGGCCCATATTTTTTTCTTGTTTTGTTCATTTTATTTATTTCTTTTAATTCCTTTTTTATTTTAATCAATAAAGAAATATAAAAATTACATAAAAATAGATTTAGGATTTTTCTTAATTAAATTTCAAATTTTGGTAAATTAATTAACTAATCACTTTAACATTTTTTAAATTAAAATTAATAGAACTTAAGTTTAATTTCATTTTAATTCATTTTCCTTTTCATAACAAAAATATCAAAAAAAACATAGAATTAATTTATTTTATTTAAATTTCATGTTTCTTTAATAATCAAACTTTTTTTTCTTTAAATATAGATCTAGATCAATTATTTTTTAACTTAAACAATTTTCATAAATTAAAACAAAAAAAAAATCAAAATATTTTCATACTATTGTAACTGCCTACTGGGTGTAATAGAATAACTAGGACTTTTACTTTTTCTGCTTTATTCCCTCATGTTTTTGGACATGTAATTAATCCCCCTCCCCGAAGCCTTCTAATAGTTTAGGATTTGCATTTCCGCACTTTTAATTTCTGCAAACTATTAACTGTTAGATGTATGCCTAATAGGATTATATGGCAAGAATAACAAAGAAACGCTAGTAAACCTAACACAAGACAAAAATAACTGAATACAACACAATTGCACATGTACACCTCTAGGGTATTCCCACTTTGGTTGCCTTCGGAAAAACAATCACAACTCTCGAAACGTGAGAGATTTTAGTGGCTACCCTCCGGTTTAAAGATCATAAGTCCCTCGATGACCCTCTCGACGTTGCCTTAGTAAGATATTAAAAACCCTAGGGTAGTCACTAAAGTTTCTTGCCCAGTTGCCTTTGTGACTGTATAAACGTCCCTTCAAATGTCCCTCAAATATCCAACGACCAGGGCTACCTACTCACTAATATTATGATAGCACTGTCTAAAGGAAAAGAGGAAAAGAACAACCCTTTCGAGTAAAGTAGATAGTTGTTTGATGCTTGCACAAATAATTTTTACACTTATACAATACTTCTCACAAAAACATTTTCAAACAATTTGTATACGTTCTCTACTATTCCGAGAAATATTACAAAGTTCGTCGCACTAAGGCACTTTCAAAATACTTTTCAAAAACATACAAAGCACAAAGTATTTCAAAATGACATAAGCATCTAAGAGCCCATAGATAACTATGGATCGAAAGGGTGCTAACACCTTCCCTTTCCATAATCCACCCCCCTTACCCAGAAAACTCTCGAAAGGTCTTTTTCTATTATTTTCACCCTTTCCTTTGTTGGATAAAAGAAAATTCAGTGGCGAATCTTGCTTACTGCAACATTTGTAAATACAAACGCAAAACCAATATAACAGTCGGTTATGCCACTGTATTACACCATCGTATTTAGAAAATACTGGGACCTTGAACTTATGTGGGATGACTACCCTTGGAACCAAACATAATTCACCAAAATCTAATCCAGGCACCTTCTGGATTTCCATATCCTTGAGTCGGTCTTCCAATTGCTTGTATTTATCATCTGCAGGAGGATACTATTCTTCATATTAGTCTCCATCTTCAGAAACCTAATTATTTCTACCTTCCAGCTTGATGCTTCTACTATCTTCTTCCTTGTTGTCATCTTCGGAGGAGGAGACATCATCCACTTGAACTGGTTGAGCAGAACCCTTGAATCTTCTCCCCATGTTGAGGATAACAGCAGGCTTCTTGGTCTTTTTTTTCTTGGCGATAAGCGCCATCAGGTCTTTCTGTCCCTGTGATAGATTCAGAAGAGTCTCTTGAAATTGTGCATGTGGAGCCTGGAGATACTTAATAGTTTGTTCGAGGGCCATTTTTCTGCTGAAATAAACAGCGAGAAAATGAGAAACCTGTATGAACCTGTTATGTAATGATGCATGATATGTAAATGCAAATGTTTTCAAGGACCTTTAGGAGATTTAAATTTGCTAGCCAAGAGGAAACAAAAATGAATATTTTATTAGTAAGTTCAAATGACAATTTCCTTTTAGGCTTACAATGAAAATAATAAAGTCTCAAAGAGACAACAAAATGGACTTCTAAAATCTAAGACTCAAGTCTCCCACTGACGTTTCCTCTTCGAGTTGATGTATGCGTTAAGACTCTTCTCCTTGTGAAGTTTCTTTGTGAGCTCCAAAAGTGTCTCGTTCTTCCTTTAGTTGAATCTAAGACTTCTGCAATTCTTCAAGGTCAGTAGGTATGTCTGGATGGATAATGGTGCGAGAAATGTCTCCTTTGATAACAGGCTTCATGATCACTGGTAGGACAATAGATATGGCATCAATAGGTTTTGAGCGTGAGCTCGTACCCATTTGAGATAGGGCTCCATAGATATGGAATTCTTCTGTCCTAAAGCCTTACTATCAATCTTGCTCACCATGTCCCAAGCATGTACAAACTTTTAACGATAACCTTGAGGATCATTTTCTTAATCGAACACAATACCCTGGATAAGTGCGTCATGAGGACTATCTCTTCGAGAATAACCAAATTGATGTAGAGACAAAGAAGGGTTGTAAGTAATACCTCCCCTAATGCCAAGGAGTGGAACATTAGGGAATTCCCCACAACGATCAATGATAGTGATATCCTCGTGAGATCGGGAATACCAGTAGATATATGTGTGAGAGAGTGACATTATTCTTTGCGACCACCTCAAACCTTGTTCATTCTTCATTACCGATCGGGGAAGGTGTGAAATAAACCACCTAGACAACAGAGGTATACAACACATGAGAGTTCATCGCCTCTTCATAGTACGAGTGTGAAGAGAATTCATAATATCTCAGAGCAAGGTAGGCACATGATTACGAGCAAGGAAAATTTTGACAATGTTCACATCTATGAGTTGGTCTGGATTAGGGAATAGTACTAACCCATAGATTAGAAGAGCAAAGATCTCCTTGAAAGCCTGTAAAGTCATAGAATCTAGAAATAGTTGAGCCTTCTCTATCAAAAATTTAGCCGGAAAACCTTTGACTCCGCTTCTCATTTCCCAGTTAGATACAACGTCAGACTACTTCAGATGTAAGGCTGCTGCAATAACTTCTGGCTTCGGAGCTTCCTCTAAACTGGTGAAGGGCATCTAATCAAGAACAAGTACTCCCAGTAATTGAGAAAACTCTTCCATTGTGGGTACCAACTGATAATCGGGAAAAGTGAAACAATGATGTGTAGGGTCAAAGAACTGGAATAAGACACTCATCATGTATTCTTAAAAACCCAGAGTAACCAGACTGAGTAGTCGACCATGCCTTTTGATAAATGGAGAACTTTTGGGAGCCCTTGAGACAGACTCTTTAAGTTAAGGAGGCACCCTTACAAAGTTGACTCAGATAGTGTTTCTGCGAGTGGAGGCCATAGCCTGCAAAACAGAACAAAGATAAATTCCTTGGTCTTTGAAATGGTTAGTGAAAATAAATATGATATGATGTTATGATGTTATGTTCGAACAATTAATCATACAAATACAAAGCACACAAGGCCTTAGGTTTAAGCTTGCGTGGAGTTGTAGGTAAGTACCCTCTTGAAGTTTTAGTTGGCTAAACCTGTCCTAAAAGAAGTAATCGGGTTTTAGGAGCCTCAATATCACTGATCTTTCTCCCAGACATTATTTCAGCACAAGCATCTGATTTGAGACCAAAATATCCCGAGAGTCTGATCTCAATGAGTGTAGTATCGAGTATCAACCAACTTCAGTCTGCACCAAAACCAGAAAATAAAACAGAAACAAAAAACCTTCAAACCATTATACAACCCTGCAAACTTTCCCTCAATCAACCATTCAAACACCTCACAAGTAGATTGTTCAAACAAAAGAACAATTTCTATGATACCATCCTCATCACCCTCCAAACAAAAACAATAAAAAAAACAGTATTGTACAACCTTGCAACTCTCAACACAAAGTAAGGAGTGGAGCAACTTCATGGAGGTTCACTGAAGCCATTCTGATTCTCACAGCCCCTGGAAAGGTTTTCAAACTCATAACACAAATTTCAATCTCGAGGTAAGTCTTTTGGACTTTGAGCTCTTCATTTCAAGCTTTATTAATGATTCATTCTTGAAGATAAATGTAGATATCATACTCTTGAAGCTAACCGTCATTTGCATGCTTTTCATTTTTATCAATTATGTATTGGGAACTGACTTTTACATGTAGCAGAGAAAAGTTAGAAACGGAAACCAACAGTATGAGTCGACACATGTCTCTATGAGTCGATGCATATCAGCACAAAACATGTTATGAGTCGACACAAAACCCTTATGTGTCGACTCATACTGTGTTATTTCTTATTTTTCAGGCAAAAAACAGGGTATGAGTCGACACAAGACCCTTAAGTGTCGACTCATACTGCGTTTTTTTAATTTCCAGGGGCATTAAAGGGGTATGAGTCGACACAAACCCTTATGTGTCGACTCATAGTGTGTTATTTTTTATTTACAGGGGCAAGAAAGGTGTATGAGTCGACACATATCATTATGTATCGACTCATACTGAGTTGATTTTAATTTTCCAGGAACAAGAAGGATTATGTGTCGATGCATAGATGCATGTGTCGACTCATAATGGTTAAAAACAAATTTCCTTTCTTTTCACATTGTTTTACATTTTTTTCATATTTTTCTCATTTCTACTCTTTTATTCAATATGGTTTTAATAATTTAATTAGGATTTTTTTTACTTCATCCCCATTTATAAACTTGTACCCCCATCCCCATATGATTGTAATAACTTAGGATTTATTTCTTTGTATGTTTTAATTGTTGTTTAATTATGCATATGTCATTCAATTAGAACACATGGCCTCCTCTTGGGCTCATCCTCAATGAAGAGGTATTCACTTATAAATGCATGCTTGCACATATTTCATAGCTTAGTCCTGGGCTTTCATACGGTGAGAACTATTTGATCGATTGTTTCAATTGGTCGTTTAGAATACTAGTGCCACGCTAGTCACACCTTTTAGGAGCATGCATATAGCCACTTTGTATGGGCTTTTATCTTATCCATTAAAGTTATTTATCTACCTCTTGGTCCACATATCAAGCATCTTCTTAAAGGGTCTCATGGTTGAGTTTAGCCATGGCCATTCTCATGAGGTTAATCAAGTTTTACCCTTGGTTAACCATAACCCGAATCAACCACTTTGGTCCATATACCAAGTGTTTCCATGCACAGAGGGTCTCATGGTTGAGGGTAGGAGTACCTACTCTCACGAGATTAATCAAGTACACCCCTTGGTTAATCATAGCCTGATTCAATTCTCATACACCGAGCATTCCATTCATACCTCTCATAATACTACTCATTTTGTCGTCACTTTTGCCATGTCCACCGTGCACGATCACTCTTCACAAACACTTTCACTTTCACTTTATAATTATAACATACTCCCTTAGGATGTTAGTTTCCTTTTCTTCAAGATGCGAACTAATTAGACCTTAGTTTGAAACCCATGCATGACAATATTAGGGCTTTTCTAGTCTCCCTCTTAACTTTTTTTATTTTTTTTTTGTAATTAAAACTCATCATTCACAAATCAAAAATCCAAAAAACACTTAATCATTACTTGAATTTATTCTAAAACTTGCAAAAACACTTAACCAATCAAAACTCCCCCAAAGGGCATGTTATCTCCGTTCTATCGCGATACAGGCCGTGATTATTCCTAGAATGCGTGTGTTAACATCGTCCACTAAAAAACACCAACAAACCAACATTTCCTAGAGAAACTAAGGTGTTCTGATTCCTTCACTCGATACGTAGGAAAAGGGTTGCGAGACGCTCACGAGCGCACTAATAAAAAAACATTTCTTTCCCCTTAGCAGGTATAGTTATAGATAAACACACTCTTAGAAGCAAACAAACAAAATGGATCTCGTTGAGTACAACGGGTGTGAGGGGTTCTAATACCTTCCCCTTGCATAACTGACTCCCTTACCCTTTCTCTTGGTCGCAAGATCATCTTATCCTTCCTCTTGTGGTTTTCTTGATATTCCCCCTTCCTTCGGGATAAATAAAGTTCGGTGGCGGCTCTGTGTTTTTTTGCCGGTAGCTTCAGCTGGCGACTCTGTTGGGGGTTTTGTTTTACGAGTCTCTCCTAGTTTTGTTTATTTGTCTCTTTGGGTGTTTGCTTATTTTCTTTATTTACTTTACCACTTTATTTCTTTGCTTTATTGTTTACTATTGTATATATTGCATTATATTGTTGCTACTCACATATTCTGAATATGTTGTGATGTTGGGTTGGGTGATTACATTTGATAAGTCCTATACCCGGATTTGGGTTACACCTAAGAATAAGACGGGCGATATAGTCATGCTAACTTTGAGGGAGTAATCCCGAAGAAGGAGGCATGAAAATCCCCCACTCAGTGGAGGTCCCCTTGAAAGTATCGTTGTTTACCGAGTAATTGGTAAGACATTGTTACTTTCGACCTGGGAACCAGAGAAGCTGAGATTCGTAGAACCATCAACCTATCCTAGACATTTTAGGTGGAGTTCGAAGACTATAACAGAGTAATCCATAAATAGTTGTCATGCGATGCTGCACTCGGACGAGTTTTTCTTGCGAATATTATTGATTACCGAGTAATTGGGACGTCGGTAATATCCAAAGGAAGAGCGTAGACTCTGAGGTTTCCCTAGAACATTGTCCGGCAGGTGATAAACCCCTAGTACGTACCTTATGGGTGGTTACTTTGACTCCATACCTGTGACATCAGACTTTTGATCCCGTTACTTTAAATTTACGCAAAGGACTACACAGTGGTTATCCAGAATATGTGGAGCTGGAATTTCATGCCATAGCAGACCATGACATCATACCATCATGTATATACATCTCATATCTAAGGAATTCCAAAGACAAGTCTCGTTGGTCGAGTTCTTTAAAAATGAAAACAAATTTTTCAAAAAAGGGACAGACGAGTCTTTGGATTTCCTTAGAAATGAAGATTAAACATTCATTCATACTATCATGCATCCATTATTCATAGAAGAAACTTATTGGGGTCCCTTTTCCATCATACTTCAGTGAACAACAAAGATGAATTCTCCACATCCTTATCGTACAAGAAGCAACCAACGAAGACTTATGAATATTTTCAAAGAGAATCAAAATGCTCTCCACCGAGATATGGGCGCCATGGGCACTCGTATGGATCAGCTTATGGAAACCCTTCATGCTGTTATCAAGGGTCAAGAAGAGCTACATCAAAGTGTTTCCAAGCTTACTATTGCCGCCCCCTCCACTTCTGCTAATAGGAGGAATGATAATGCAAATGTTGAGACCCCTACTGGAGCTCCTCGGAATGATGTTTATGATCATCACCACATCATTGATCTTGATGAACCCTACGCGAATCTTGCTGCTGGAGTTGCTGAAACTATAAAAATGTACCACGCTCTTGAAAAGCGTCTAAAAGCCATGAAGGGTATTAAGACTTTGGGATTCAATACTGCTACAATATGTCTCGTGCCTGGGGTAGTTATTCCTCCTAAATTCAAGGTTCCTGATTTTGACAAATACAAAGGCACCTCCTACCCAGAGACTCATCTTTGTTCCTACTGTCGCAAAATGGCGACCTATGCTGAAAATGAACCGTTACTCATGCACTTCTTCCAAGATAGCTTGACCGGGGCACCGTTGGACTGGTATATGCAACTATAAAGAACTCATGGTAGTACTTGGGGAGAACTTTCCAACGCTTTTTTGAAACATTATCATTATAATACTACCATGGCTCCTAGCCACACTCAACTTCAAGGGACGATACAGAAATCTGAAGAGTCATTTAAAGAGTACGCCCAAAGGTGGCGTAAATTGGTTGCAAGGGTTCAACCTCCTCTCTTGGATCGTGAATTGACTTATTTATCGTGGGCACCTTATAAGACCCATATCTCCAACACATACTTGGTAGTATTTAGACTTCCTTTTCGGTCTTGGTTACCATTGGGGATTTTATTGAACATGGCCTCATGTCAGGAAAAATTCAGGGTACATCTAGCGTTATCAGTGGGAGTAACAAGAAACTTTGCTTTGGCATTCTCAAGAAGAAAGAAGGAAAGACTAGTGCTACTATCGACAAATGGAAGGCCCTGGTCTATCATCAAGACCAAGCTCTGCACCGTCAAGCATCGGTTGTTCATCCTAATCGATATGTTCCTTGAGCATGTGCTACAATCTCGGCTCAACAACCTTGGGTGGCTCAGAATCAGTCAATCCATCATCAACAGCAGTACACACAGAGACAATTGTATGTTCAACAAACACGATCTGGGCCTTTTCAGCTGAATCAACAACCCCAGGGGAAACGAGGACGAAAGAGGAAGAAAGCTCCTGAAAGAAGGGTGGATCCTATACCTATGCCTTATGTTCAACTTCTCTCTCAATTGCTTGCCAATCAGTTGGTTTAATTGCGTGAACTTAGTCCAACACCAAATCCTCTCCCACAGCGGTATGATATTAATGCTTGTTTTGAATTCCATTCAGGGGCTCCAGGCCACACAATTGAGAATTATTGCGCACTAAAATATAGCGTTCAAGACCTCCTTGATGCCAAGGTTATCACACTCACTCCAAAGGGTCTGATAGTGGATTGAATCCTCTTGCTAAGATAAGTGTCAAGACTACAAGGACGCCTCCTCAAATAAGTCCAACCTGAAAAAGCCTCATGAGCATGGCAATTTCTAATTTCATTTGCATTATCATTTATATTATTTCTTGTTTTGTTTAGTACTTTCTTGTATGCAAAACTGTTTGTTTTTTCACAATGCACTGACTGTGTTTGTCTTGAACTAATCCATTTGCATTCACTCATTTACGTTTTTTGTTATTATACTTGCTTGTGATGCTTAACTCTTTTTAATTTAAAAAACAAAAAAACTCTTGAGGGAGGATGATGAACATATGACACCTAGATTCTCGAACGGCATGCTTTTGAATAAAACCCTACTGACGATGCACATGCATTGTTTCAAAACCCCAAACACCGGAGATATAAGGGAGATAAACCCTCGTCAACCCTTTTGAGCCTTGAAGTAGGAGTTTATTTTATGCAGAAAAACCCTCAATTTTAACCCTGGGGCGGGTAGATTTCAGTTAATTCGATCAAGCATTCAGAACTCATCAAGAGTGAGCCTCTAAGGATACAACAATGGGTTGGGAAAGTCAAAACCATAATGACTACCCTTCATCTATCAGCAGCATGCATCAAAGAGAACGATATCCCCATGGGTGTCTATCGCACATCAGGAGGTCAACGTATGATGATACCACAATGGTTATCCTTCATCTATTCAGGACTCAGGCAATAAAAACAATTTCCAATGAATCAAAGACAACACAAAGATCAACAAATTGTTCAAAAAGAAAGAGACAAAAAGCCCTGCTAAGTCGAAACTCAAAAAGCAAGTAACTTAGGAAAAAGTTAGGGCATCCCGCTGGACTGCAACTTCAAAATAAAAAAAACATTCCAGGAAAAAATTAGGGAAAACGAAAGGATTGAAAAATAAAGATCCTCAGCAAAGAACAAGGTCGAGTAATCAAACGCCAAGAAGCCAGTGACTGTCGGGTCCTAGAAACCCCTGTGATTCCTCAATCATTGCAAACTCTCTTCTTGAGAGATGGGTGCTCGTATCGATTTAACTGAACGTAGGAATGGAGAACATCATGGAGAATGGGTGGGCACCAAATAATTTTGAGCCTTAAATCCTTTTTTCTAAAACCGTGAACCAAGCCACGTTAGAACCCTTAAAAGTCCTAACTGAAGCATGGGTTAATTCGAAAGCCATATTGTAGCGAGAATACAATAACCTGACACCTCCGAGATAGTCTAAAATTTTGAGTTGGTAACACACCACTTTTTCATGAAAAAACAAAAAAAAATGATGCTTCGACATCTTTTCAATAAAAGTTTTTAAACTTAAAGACAAGCATAGATTTTGCATTAGAATCATCATTCTTAGACAAACATTCTTTGTATATAAGTAAGTGCTTGAACATCGAGTAAGCTTGCATGATGAGCATCAAATGAAAACCTGGTTATCTCGAAGGACGATTGCTGCAGAAACCTGTCAAAAGGAAAAGAATGATCTTATTTTGGGGAATTCCTTGAAAGCTGTCAATCTGAGGCTATCATGTCAATGAATCTCTTCAAGTTTCCCATCAGAGGATATCACGTCGATAAATCTCTTCCAGCTTTTGCCAACTAATCAGAGGAAATTATATCGATAAGTCTCTTTGAACTTCAAACTGGGGCGATCAGGCCAAGTAACCTACTCATAATTCATTCAATCAGGCCGAGTAATCTGTTCAAAATTTGTTCAACCTGGGGAAGTCACGTCGAGATTAGACAAATATCTCCAAGAATCCATAGCCAAAGGCAGATATTGAGGCATGCCACCTTGTGTCGTACTATGACACAAATCTTCCAGCCTTCCGTTCAAAAATATCATTGCAGACATGGGCATTCCTCCTCCCCTCTTATGAAGTTGCTCAAGCAAATTCCTATCATCCGTACAAATGCAATCAGGCTAAAAGCATCATGACATTCACTTTAGCTCAATTAACATTCTCAGAATCACCATCATTCCCTGCAGATGTTTAAGCATGCAACTCCCTCAATAATGAAGTGAACTCGGGGCATCTGAAGACACTCATGTCCATTTCCTAGTCCTCTAGTGGTTTATGGAATAAGGAAAGTCAGACTGAGCCATTTCCTCCCCGATAATAGAGAAAACTTGGGACATTTGAGTTCCATATCTCTACTCAGTCATCCACAAGAATTCTATCATGTAGGGAAAGCCAGATCAAGCTACTTCTCCCCAGCAAGAATGCGATTCAATCTCCAACAAGGCGGTAACTCGATCCTCAAGACAACGGGCAACCAATCCCAATGAGCCTAACATTTGGAACTTTGCATACTATAATCATCACTGCATATTATATTGCATCCTCAAATGCATAGCATATCCATGAATCACCATGCCACATTTCAAAATGCATATGAAGCATGAGCCAAATTTGTACCTCGCCCGGAAGCCCCCAAATCAGCCCCAAATCAAGCCCCAAATCAACAAAACATCCCTGCAAAAAATATCATCCTCATAATTCCCAGTTAACACCTGTCATGACACCACCAACCAAAATAAGCCATGGTTCCAATACATTGTACTCCCCAACTCTTAATCCTCATGTTATCTTTCATAGGGTCGTAGGTCGCTAGTAGGTCTTACCCTCACATTATCTTTTCTAGGGTCATAGGTCTCTCATAGGTCTTACCCTCAGGTTATCTTTTTTAGGGTCGTAGGTCGCTCGTAGGTCTTACCCTCACATTATCTTTTCTAGGGTCGTAGGTCGCTCATAGGTCTTACCCTCATTTTACCTTTCTAGGGTCGTAGGTTTCCCGTAGGTCTTACCCTCACGTTACCTTTTCTAGCATTGTAGGTCGCTCGTAGGTCTTACCCTCACGTTATCTTTTATAGGGTCGTAGGTCACTCGTAGGTCTTACCCTCACGTTATCTTTTTTAGGGTCGTAGGTCGCTCGTAGTTCTTACCCTCACGTTATATTTTATAAGTTCATAGGTCGCTCGTAGGTCTTACCCTCATGTTATCTTTTCTAGGGTCGTATGTCGCTCGTAGGTCTTATCGTCACGTTATCTTTTCTAGGGTCGTAGGTCGCTCGTAGGTCTTACCCTAACGTTATCTTTTCTATGGTCGTAGGTCGCTCGTAGGTCTTACCCTCACATTATCTTTTCTAGGGTCGTAGGTCGCTCATAGGTCTTACCCTCGCGTTATCTTTCCAGGGTCGTAGGTCTCCCGTAGGTCTTACCCTTATGTTATCTTTTCTAGGGTTGTAGGTCGCTCGTAGGTCTTACCCTCACGTTATCTTTTATAGGGTCGTAGGTCACTCGTAGGTCTTACCCTCATGTTTTTTTTAGGGTCGTAAGTCGCTCTTAGGTCTTACCCTCATGTTATCTTTTATAGGGTCGTAGGTTGCTCGTAGGTCTTACCCTCACGCTATCTTTTCTAGGGTCGTAGGTCACTCATAGGTCTTACCCTCATGTTACCTTTTCTAGGGTCGTAGGTCTTACCTTCACGTTATCTTTGCTAGGGTCGTAGGTCGCTCGCAGGTATTACCCCCATGTTATCTTTTCTTGGGTCATAGATCATACACTGATCTTTACCCATTGTCTTTACCTTTCTTTTTGGGTCGTGAATCCCACACGATAGATTCTCCATTGTCCCATTATCTTTAAGTTAGCATGTTGTCTTTAATCCTACCTTCAGTCATCATGACATCATCAACCATATCTTCTCAATCACGTTAATACTCACTCCCTCGAGAACCTTGTATTGGCACATGTGATCGGTGGATCTGGAACTGACTGTTTAACGCTGGTTCGCGAAATGTCGCGGTAAGCAAGAGTCGCCACCGTCTTTTATTTTCTCCAATTGGAAAGGACAAAAGCACAGAAAAATTCCTTAAAGAGATTGCTCTCGGTTCGGGAGGTAGGTTATAGAAAGGGAAGGTGTTAGCACCCTTTCTATCCATGGTTATCCATGGGCTCTTAGGTACTTGCTCAATGTGTTTTCAAAAAGGTTTGTTTGCTTTTCAATTGTGGGTTTAAAAAGTTTCTTTGAAAAAATTTCAGTTCGACTCGTACGTCAGAGTGTTTGAAAAGTTTGCTTTGAAAGCTTTTGAAAAAGTGTTGGTGTGAAAAGATTTTTGTTTTGTTTTTTGAAGAGAGCAAGTATCCTTGAGAACCTACCTACCCTAAGGAATTCGTCTGTCTAAATGTCCTTTAGAGTAGTGCCATCCCACCATTGAGAGGTAGGTAGCACCACTGTTGGAGGTGTTCGGGTCAATTCGAGTTTTAGGGACATGGTGATCACCGGAGCAATGGGAAGACACCTTAGAAGCTACCCTCATGCCAGGTTCCCGGATCATGAGGACTTACTAAGACGTCCTCTACTCGACGACCACCTTTCGAAAGGCAATAGTGAGGCGTACCCTAGGGGTGGTGTGTGCGAATTGTGTGTCATGTTTCAGTTATTTGTCTTGTCATGTTTGTTGTGTTCTACGCTTGATTTTAATTAGGGCCATTCATTCTTGCATGCATATTTAACAGTTATAAATTTTGCGAAAAATAAATCTAAGGCTATTACAAATGGCGCGGGTCCACATCGCCAAAATTAAACCGGACCCGATTTGACTGAAAAATAAATAAAGCGAATAAAAGTGCGAGAAATAAAATTACAAGGCTTTGGGACATGTACATAATTATAATAAATGACATAAAATAAATGCGCAAATTAAATAAATTATGAACATGGGCGTTGGACCCTTTTGCAATAAATTAAAATTAATGGAGAATTAAAATTAAAATTAAATGTTTTGGTATTTTTGTGTTTTTTAAGATTTAAGAGAAAAAGAATTAATAAAAAAAAAACTTGGATGTAAACCCTAATTCTAACGTTTTTTAAGTTATTAAGAAAAAGATTGAATTTTTAACCTAATTTAAATCTAAGTTTTTTATATACGTTTAATTATAAAAATAAAATAAATAAATAATAATATTATGATCAAAAATAAAAATTTAAGAGGAATGAACATTGTTAATTAACCTAATTCTATGTTTTTTTTGGATTTTTATTAAAAGGAATTAAAGTTAAAAACCTAATCAAACTAAATAATTTACATATTAACTTATTTTAAAAAAAAATAATTAAAATAAAATAATTATTAACTTTTTATCTTTTTCTGAATTTATGATGTTTTTTTTTGTATTTTGTTAAAAAAAGATTAATTAAATAAACAGTAATTAAAATAAAACTAACAATTAAAACAAGACTAAAAAATAAATAAGAAAAATTAAATGGTAAAGGCAAACCAGGGGGGGAAGCCCCAAATTGGGAGGTGTAGGCCTGGAACTTCAGGCCCATTCGTATGATGGCCTTGCTGACTTTCTGAATCTCGTATGACACGTTTGACTAAGGCGTAGTGTGCCCTTTGAATCCATGCCTTTGGTGTGGCCGTCTGGGACACGTGTGTGCTTGGATCATGAGGTGCATGGTGTGCTCTAGTGAGGAATCTGCATGGGAACTTGAATTGAAAAATAACATGAAATATTGTACAGACCTGGGACTCGAACCCAGGTCTTGGAGATTGAAACAATAAGCACTTGCCATCTGTGCCACTTAACCTGTTTGATATATAATTAACAAATAAATATAATAAGAACAAACAAGAGTTAGTACGCCAAAACGCGCGCGATTTCAAAATGGCCAATGGCTGATGGACACGAAACCATCTTCTTCCTCATCCTGTAAAACAAAACACTATGGCAACAGTTTTCGTAGCATGGTCTTAGGCTGGTTTTGGAAAAATAGCGAATGGAGCTATGGGCTTCATAAATTGTTCGCGAATAGTGGGTCTTCTTCGTCTCTCTGCACTGAGTTGGATGGCCATGGTTTGGTGGCTTAATTTTGCCTTATTGCTAAAGCCCCAATTTTGAAGACCTGTAACCCTAGAATCTCAAACATGGCATAATCTCGTATGGTCAATAAAAACGCAATTAAAGGTAATGGTTAGCTTGGAAACTTCAATATGAACAAGAATCAATAAACAAAAATGCACAAAGATGTATGAATCATGATATACGATTTCAAAAGTTTGGCTTTACAGTTTGAGTTACAGGTACCAATTCATTGCGTTTTGGTTGATGTTAGGGATTGGCACACGTTCAGAGTTTGTCAAGGAAGCTATTGGAATCAGTCTTAGGGCTTAAAACTACCTTGAACCTTGATTTCAGAATTCAGTTATATGGCCAATTTTTCAAGTTTTCAATAAGCTCTTTAGCGCAGCATTTGGTGTGTTATGGTTAGGGTTTGACTTGGCACCTATGAGGGAAGAGAATTAGCTTGTTATTTGACCTTGATTCATGCCCATGAGAGAACTAGTCCTAGGGTTTTTTCATTAACAAACTTTTCCTTCTTTTAAGCCAAGACCAAGACTTAGTGTGCAATTTAACCCTAGCCTGAGTTTTTTGAGTTGGCCCATGATATATGGAAGTTGTCCAAATTCAAATGACACTATTCCATTGGTTTTTGAATTTTATTTGAATTTTTAAAGATTTAAAATGAATTAAATTATCAAAAATTAAATAAAATAGAAAAATCAATATTTGGTCTTGAAATTAATCATGGGACACGTGTGTGGCATGACAAGGCTGAATCAAGTGGAAGAAAGTGGGCCCTTTTGTCAAAAATTGAAGTTTCAAGGATAGTTGACTTTTGCCATTTCACAAAAATTTCCCAACTTCTACAAGGCATAACTTGCTCAATTTTTAAGCTTTTCTCATGTTCTTGGACATTTGGGAAAGTTCTTTGAGTCCTTTAACCAATGCCTTTGGTCCCATGTCATTTTGATTTTCCAATCTCAAGTTATGGCCTTTGACTTAAAGTCCTTTTTTGTTGACTTTTGAAAATGACCTATAATGTTGAAATTGATAACTTTTTGTGAGAGCATTTCTTGGACTTGAAGTATGAAGATGAGTTGTAGGAAATGTCTTTCTCTTCAAAATGAGCTTTGGATGGAATTTTTCTGATGATCCATGTGAAAGTTATGCCCTGGTCAATTTCAGTTGACTTTTTCAGCTGTCCAAATATAGTAACTTTTGCATCTTTGATGATTTCTGAGCCAAATTTTGAGAATCATGATCAAGCATTGATCAAATGATGTTTGTGGCTTCAAAATGATATGTTGACCAAAAATTTGAACTTTTGACTGTCAAATGACCATTTTGCCCCTACAGTTGACTGTAGTGCAATTTAGGGTTTTGACTGTGCAATTTTGAGCTGAATGCCTTGAAACTTGATATGAGGATGCTTGACCATGTTTGTAAGCATATGAGACTTGATTGGGCCTTTGAACACTTCCTTTTCTTGATCAGACTCAAAACCCTAATTTTGACTGTATGGGAGACTGTTGCACTGCACAACCCTTGGGGAATTTTGTAGCTTGGCTTGGCAATTTCTTGGGGAATATGGGAGGGCAAATTTTGGGGTATAACAGTTGCCCATGTTCAATCTTCTTAGACCTGAGGATGCAGATTGGCTGACGTGCCTTTCGTAATCCGAGGGTAAAAGATGATTGGACACTAGAGTGCCCAGAAATTTGCGCTCACATGTTAGCAATGATGGGGGAATGGGCTTATAGATGCCATCTGGATGTTTGATTGCGTAAGAGATTCCTTGGCGAGAACCTGCATACCTGCAAAACAGAAAATGAGTACCTGACACGTTGCAGGAGCTGATTTTTAGATGCCTGGTATAGACGTGTCCTGACTGGTTACAGGAGCTGAGTCTGGAGCTTCAAACGGCGATGAAAGAACCAGGGACGGTTACTACCTTAGCATGAATGGTAAGAGAACCTTGGGCGACTTTAACTTCAACAACGCTCGTTGAGAAAAATCTTGGGTGTCTTTAACCTCAACAACGCTTGTTGAGAAAAATCCTGGGTGTCTTCTACTGGAATAAGAATCAGGGAGATCTTAGGGTCGATCTGACTGAACCAGAGAGGCCTTTGACTGGGTAAGAATCAGGAAAACCTTAGGGTCGATTTAACTGAACCGGACAAGGTCTTGAAATATCTTCAACTGGATAAGCATCAGGGAGATCTTAGGGTCGATCTGACTGAACCAGAGAAGGCCTTTGACTGGATAAGCATCAGGAAAATCTTAGGGTCGATTTAACTGAACCGGACAAGGTCTTGAAATATCTTCAACTGGATAAGCATCAGGGAGATCTTAGGGTCGATCTGACTGAACCAGAGAAGGCCTTTGAATATAGCTAAGAATTTAACTGGATCTTTCCTGAAAGGTAAAGGTCAGTCATATGCAATGCATGATATGGATCAAGCAATGATGTTCTCAATATAAATGAGACTTGTATGATATGATGGGTCTATGCATGTTATAATGATGTATGTGATGTTTTATGTATGTTTTTGTCTAGGAAAGTGAATCCTTGACGGGTGCCGGGAAGTCGTATCCTGGGCTGATGTCGAAGAATAGATTTTGCTTCCGCTGGGGATGATAACTACAAGGATACCGGTAGGAGAAGATGACTCCGTTGCGGAATAAACTTGGCGAATGGAAGATTCTGCGGGGAGAAATGATACTCTAGCGACCATGCTGGGAAGCAATACTCTGTGGGGATAGAGATGCTTTGCTGAGTGTTGATAGTAGTAATTTGCTGGCGATGTCTTTGTTGTTGGAAGTGTTAATGGACTTCGCTGGGGATAGGAAAGAACTATGTTGACGACGACCTTTCCGTGGCTTTTGGCTGAGGATAACCCAGTTATATCCTGTTAAGGAAATAACTCTTTAAATAAAGCCGGACGACGCGTTCGTGCTCCGCGAGGATAAGCTTCAGAATATACTGGGGATAAGCTTACTGCTTGGGGGATTCCAACTTTCCTGGGGAAACTGGGTTGGACTCTCCTGGAGAAGTTTTGATATGCTATAATTTTGTAAGTTGCAAGAGGGAACCTATGTAGGGTCGCCTGTTGATGAGCTCGTGTAAAACTGTATCTGAAATGGAGAAGGAACCTGGGTGGGGTTACTTGGCGAGGTAAGTTCATGTAAAACTTCTTGATGAACCGGGGTGAGGTTATCTTGAGCTAAATCCATGTAAGACTTCTGGGGGGAACCGGGGTTAGGTTACTGCAGGATAAGTTCGTGTAAAAACTTCTTGATGGACCGGGGTTAGGTCACTTGGATAAGTTTGCGTAAAAACTTCTGGAGGAACCGGGGTAAGGTTGCTTGGATAAGTTTGTGTAAAAACCTCTGGAGGAACCGGGGTAAGGTTATTTGGATAAGTTTGTGTAAAAACTTCTGGAGGAACCGGGGTAAGGTTACCTGGATAAGTTTGTGTAAAAACCTCTGGAGGAACCGGGGTAAGGTTATTTGGATAAGTTTGTGTAAAAACTTCTGGAGGAACCGGGGTAAGGTTACCTGGATAAGTTTGTGTAAAAACTTCTTGATGAACCGGGGTTAGGTCATCTTGAGATAGGTCCATGTAAGACTTCAGGAGGAACCGGGGTTAGGTTACTTGGGTAAGTTTGTGTAAAAACTTCTTGATGAACTTGTGGAGGAGGAGTCTGTGTATGACTTTGTCTGAAGTTTGAGAAGAAACCGGTGTTGGGTCGCATGACTTTGATTAAGTGGATGATTATCCTGTTTGGTCTCGGACGTTAGCCCACGATCTGGAATTCGTAAAGGTAGATGGTAATCATTCTTATGCTGATCTGTCCTTTGTATTTTGGTTGACAGAGCAATTGGATCGCCTGGATAACTCATTATTGCCCCTGCTTCGGAGGTGAGGGAAGAGGATACCTGTGTGGGTGGTTGACAAATCTTCGGGTAGACAAGTGACGAGATACCGGAACATAGTCGTACGCTTTGATCCCTAACTTTTGCCTGAACCGTCCATTCGGGTTTTCAGTCCACCGGGGTACCCATTTTTGCCCAAGCCGCCTTTTCAGGTTTTCGACTTGCCGGGTGTACATGTTTTTTTTTTTTCATTTCATCCCTTCATTTTGCCCAAACCCCTTTGGTTCGCCGGGAAGCCCTTATTTTTGCCTAGGTGTGTCAACCTAGCGGGTCTGCGTAGTATTTTTTTCGACTATGTCCACGCTCTCCGAATGTAGGGAGTTGCCCCTGTTGGAAGTATTTTGCCATGCCCCAGGTAATGGGCAATGCTCCTACTGTGCCCCTTGATTGGAGGTACTTCTGTTCACAAGGTGTTCATCATGCGAATTTCCCTGCTGTTCAAACAAATAGTCATATGCAAACAAGGTTATTTTAAGAATGCAAAAGTCTATGTCTGTCTTGAATTTCGAAAATGCATTTTTTGTAATACAGTGTGATGTCAACTCAATATTTTACAGCAAACCTTCAGGAGTCAGGATACCTTCGTAACAGTATGCTTTCGAACTAACCCATGCTTCAGCTAGGACTTTTAAGGGTTATATCGTGGCCTGGTTCACGGTTTAAGAAACAAAGGATAAAGGCTCAAATTATTTGTACCCACCCGCTCTTCGTTATATTCTCCAAACCTATCCTCAGTTGATCGTGCGTTAGACCTTGTTTGAGTCTTTGTTCTGATGTTCCAATGATGGTTCAGATGTTGATGATTTCTTTTGGATGGGCAGTCATTTTTGCTTTGGTTGTGAGACCTCTTGCTTGATTTTTGTTATCCCTTTCTTTTTTTGCCTGAACTGTTTCCTTTTTGGAATTACAGTCAGCGGGATGCCCCAGTTTGGTAAGTCTTCTTTATTGGTTTTGACTTTTTGGGCTTTTCATTTATGATTTTTTTTTTGATAATGACTGCCTGTCCTTATGATTGTTCAGAACCATCACTGTCTTTTGTTTTTGAAAAACCCATTTAGTGCCATTCATTGTGCACTTGGATCAACTGAGAGAACTACCCTGCCCCAGGTTATGATTAAGGGTTTTGATTTTCGAGAATAAAAACTCCTACTTCTTTGGCTCTGATGGGTTGACGAGGGATTATCATCCTTATAACTCCAGTGTTTAGGAATTGAAACAATGCCTGTACCTCATCAGCGGGGTCTGTTCAAAAGCATACTGTAAATTGTGGTATTGTTTTCGTCATCCTACCTCAAGAGGTTTAGAATTTTCAATTAAGAATTGACCATCGCAAAAAATATGAAAGCAGTTTTAAGCATAGTACACATAATTAATTCAAGACAGACATGTGTAATGCATTCATGAAATAAAAGAGTTTAACACAATAATTGTTTATCTGAACAAGAAAAGGAAAAATACAACTTGAAATCAAATGAACAAAAATCTAGCCATGCTTTGGCAATGGAGCGGTGATCACGTTGGGAGTCTCCGTAGGCTCGAACTCGATCTCTTTGGCATCGATCATATTCTGAATTTTGTACTTCAGTGCCCAACAGTCCTCAGTATCGTGCCCCGGGCTGTCAGAATGATAAGCACACCTTGCTTCTGGATTGTAGCTAGGAGAGGAGGTCTTAGGATTGGCAGGAGGGTTGATTACTGCAATCAGGTTCATCTTCACCATATGCTGCAATGCTTGTGACCAAGGCATGTTAATGTTGGTGAATTGCCTTTTAGGCCCTTCCGGCCTTTGCTGGTTTCCCCTTTGTGGTTGACGGCGTGGTGCAGAACCAGAGATCATGACTGCCCCTGCATGTTGATCACGGCGACTCTTTTGACTGTATACAGCATTGGATTCCTTCTTTCCCGTGTAAGGCTTTTTATGAATATCAGAAGGTGTGGCCTCTTGAATCTTCCCCGACTTGATACCAGCTTCAATTCTTTCGCCAGTCAGGATGAGGTCGGTAAATCCAGCAGATGAGTTACCGATGAGGTGATTGAAGAATGGCCCGGATAGGGTCCCCAAGAACATATCAACGAGTTCCCGGTCAGTTAATGGAGGTTGCACCCTTCCAGCAAGGTCTCTCCATCTTTGTGCGTACTCCTTGAAACCTTCACTTGACCCCAACGACATACCCTGGAGTTGGGTACGTGTGGGAGCAAGGTCGGCATTGTACTGGTACTGCTTATAGAAAGCAGTCGCCAACTCCTCCCAGTTACGAACTTTGGTCCCATCCAGTTGATAGAACCATTCGAGGTGAGTCCCTGAAAGACTTTCCTGGAAGAAGTGGATCCACAAGTTCTTGTCTGCTGAGTATGGTTGGATTTTCCGAACATAAGACCTGAGATGCAGCTTGGGACAAGACGCCCCGTCATACTTGGTAAAGGATGGTGCCTTGAACTTCCGAGGAATAATCACACCAGTTGACAAACCCAGATCTCCAAAATCCAGCCCAGGTACCTGTTGGATCTCCATAGCATTCAGCCTATCCTCCAACTGTTTGTACTTGTCCTCAGCCGGAGGGTACTGTTCGTCGTTGAAATCTGTCTCGCTGTCGGAGACCACTGGACTAGGCACCTCTCTCTCATGGTGACTGCTTTCCCTCACAGATGGGGTTGTCCCCTCAGTTTCCTCCTGCGGTGTATTCCCAGATCTGCGTCTAGGGCTGAACAGAACAATCCTCTTCTTCTTCTTGTCCTTCTTCAAAAGCAAAGCCTTCAGATCTTGTTGACCCTGAGCCAAGCCTTTGATCAGCTCCTGAAATTGGGCGTTCTGCGCCTGAAATTGGGCGTTCTGCGCCTGAAGAGCCTTGATAGATGCCTCGGTTGATGATTCAGGATTCATGACGAGACTGCTGAAATAAACAGCGAAGAAGGTAAGCAACCTGCAGAGAAAGGGTACCTGTTATGCAATGATATGTATGATATGCATGCAATGATTTCAAGGACCTCGTGGGGTAAACAGAGAAACTTGTTAGAGTTGGAAACTGGCAACTTGATTGAAAGTACTTCATGTTGTTGAGAGTCCTTCGTCACGGGTCAAAGGCTCACCATATCCAGTGGGTCATAGCCCCTGACAACATTGGCTAGAGGAAAATAAATCCTCTTTGCCCCTTACTAGATGTTTGATTTATATGACCTGCATCACAAGCCCTTGAGACCCTTGAAATGGGTTAAGATGTATGCAATGTTATGATGTCATGCTATGCATAGGGTGAGGTAGGTAAACCCTGTTATGAGTCCCAATTAAGGACTATAAACAGACCCTGCAAGAAATTCAGTATACTTTTTTATGAGTCCCAATTAAGGACTATAAACAAAACCTGCAAGAAATTTGGTAAACCTTGTCATGAGTCCTAGCTAAGGACTATAAACAAAACCTGTAAGTAGTTCATGTGTCAGCTAACAAGCATGCAAGTAGGCAAGTACAAAGGCACACAAGTCACACAAAAGAGCCCTTAGAGTTTAGGCCAGCATGAAGTTTGGGGTACTACCCTCTTGAAGTGGGTGGGTTCAACCTGTCATCAAAGTAACCGGGTTCTAAGGTTCCCAATATCACGGGACTGCTTTCATTGTTCATCGTTTCGATTTAGCCACTGAACTGGCGACCGAAATATTCCAGGAAAGCAACCCTCAATTGAGTGTAGTATCGAGTATCAACCAACCTCGGACTGCACCAAAGTCAGTTATCTCACTACCCTAAAGAGGCCAAGATAGTTCAATTAAGGTTCCTAAGGTCTGTTGATGCTTCACGACACCACGCGGAGGCCCCGTACTCTCCTTGACTGAACTCAAGGGTTACCGGTACACACCAAAGTGCCACATCAACGTAGCAGACTGTTTCAACCATGTCGGTATACCCCGCACAGTTCCCTCACAGCCTTGTTGCTACTTTCTAAGAAGGTATCCCCCAGATCCGGGTTTAGGATCTATAGTACTCCCAAGCAACCCACAATTTAAAGCACACAAGGAAAGCAATTGAAAACACAGTTATGAACTAGCCCTAAGGTACACCTCACTTTAAGTATATCCCCAGCAGAGTCGCCAGTTCTGTGATCGGTGGATCTGGAACTGACTGTTTAACGCTGGTTCGCGAAATGTCGCGGTAAGCAAGAGTCGCCACCGTCTTTTATTTTCTCCAATTGGAAAGGACAAAAGCACAGAAAAATTCCTTAAAGAGATTGCTCTCGGTTCGGGAGGTAGGTTATAGAAAGGGAAGGTGTTAGCACCCTTTCTATCCATGGTTATCCATGGGCTCTTAGGTACTTGCTCAATGTGTTTTCAAAAAGGTTTGTTTGCTTTTCAATTGTGGGTTTAAAAAGTTTCTTTGAAAAAATTTCAGTTCGACTCGTACGTCAGAGTGTTTGAAAAGTTTGCTTTGAAAGCTTTTGAAAAAGTGTTGGTGTGAAAAGATTTTTGTTTTGTTTTTTGAAGAGAGCAAGTATCCTTGAGAACCTACCTACCCTAAGGAATTCGTCTGTGTAAATGTCCTTTAGAGTAGTGCCATCCCACCATTGAGAGGTAGGTAGCACCACTGTTGGAGGTGTTCGGGTCAATTCGAGTTTTAGGGACATGGTGATCACCGGAGCAATGGGAAGACACCTTAGAAGCTACCCTCATGCCAGGTTCCCGGATCATGAGGACTTACTAAGACGTCCTCTACTCGACGACCACCTTTCGAAAGGCAATAGTGAGGCGTACCCTAGGGGTGGTGTGTGCGAATTGTGTGTCATGTTTCAGTTATTTGTCTTGTCATGTTTGTTGTGTTCTACGCTTGATTTTAATTAGGGCCATTCATTCTTGCATGCATATTTAACAGTTATAAATTTTGCGAAAAATAAATCTAAGGCTATTACAAATGGCGCGGGTCCACATCGCCAAAATTAAACCGGACCCGATTTGACTGAAAAATAAATAAAGCGAATAAAAGTGCGAGAAATAAAATTACAAGGCTTTGGGACATGTACATAATTATAATAAATGACATAAAATAAATGCGCAAATTAAATAAATTATGAACATGGGCGTTGGACCCTTTTGCAATAAATTAAAATTAATGGAGAATTAAAATTAAAATTAAATGTTTTGGTATTTTTGTGTTTTTTAAGATTTAAGAGAAAAAGAATTAATAAAAAAAAAACTTGGATGTAAACCCTAATTCTAACGTTTTTTAAGTTATTAAGAAAAAGATTGAATTTTTAACCTAATTTAAATCTAAGTTTTTTATATACGTTTAATTATAAAAATAAAATAAATAAATAATAATATTATGATCAAAAAGAAAAATTTAAGAGGAATGAACATTGTTAATTAACCTAATTCTATGTTTTTTTTTGGATTTTTATTAAAAGGAATTAAAGTTAAAAACCTAATCAAACTAAATAATTTACATATTAACTTATTTTAAAAAAAAATAATTAAAATAAAATAATTATTAACTTTTTATCTTTTTCTGAATTTATGATGTTTTTTTTTGTATTTTGTTAAAAAAAAGATTAATTAAATAAACAGTAATTAAAATAAAACTAACAATTAAAACAAGACTAAAAAATAAATAAGAAAAATTAAATGGTAAAGGCAAACCAGGGGGGGGAAGCCCCAAATTGGGAGGTGTAGGCCTGGAACTTCAGGCCCATTCGTATGATGGCCTTGCTGACTTTCTGAATCTCGTATGACACGTTTGACTAAGGCGTAGTGTGCCCTTTGAATCCATGCCTTTGGTGTGGCCGTCTGGGACACGTGTGTGCTTGGATCATGAGGTGCATGGTGTGCTCTAGTGAGGAATCTGCATGGGAACTTGAATTGAAAAATAACATGAAATATTGTACAGACCTGGGACTCGAACCCAGGTCTTGGAGATTGAAACAATAAGCGCTTGCCATCTGTGCCACTTAACCTGTTTGATATATAATTAACAAATAAATATAATAAGAACAAACAAGAGTTAGTACGCCAAAACGCGCGCGATTTCAAAATGGCCAATGGCTGATGGACACGAAACCATCTTCTTCCTCATCCTGTAAAACAAAACACTATGGCAACAGTTTTCGTAGCATGGTCTTAGGCTGGTTTTGGAAAAATAGCGAATGGAGCTATGGGCTTCATAAATTGTTCGCGAATAGTGGGTCTTCTTCGTCTCTCTGCACTGAGTTGGATGGCCATGGTTTGGTGGCTTAATTTTGCCTTATTGCTAAAGCCCCAATTTTGAAGACCTGTAACCCTAGAATCTCAAACATGGCATAATCTCGTATGGTCAATAAAAACGCAATTAAAGGTAATGGTTAGCTTGGAAACTTCAATATGAACAAGAATCAATAAACAAAAATGCACAAAGATGTATGAATCATGATATACGATTTCAAAAGTTTGGCTTTACAGTTTGAGTTACAGGTACCAATTCTTTGCGTTTTGGTTGATGTTAGGGATTGGCACACGTTCAGAGTTTGTCAAGGAAGCTATTGGAATCAGTCTTAGGGCTTAAAACTACCTTGAACCTTGATTTCAGAATTCAGTTATATGGCCAATTTTTCAAGTTTTCAATAAGCTCTTTAGCGCAGCATTTGGTGTGTTATGGTTAGGGTTTGACTTGGCACCTATGAGGGAAGAGAATTAGCTTGTTATTTGACCTTGATTCATGCCCATGAGAGAACTAGTCCTAGGGTTTTTTCATTAACAAACTTTTCCTTCTTTTAAGCCAAGACCAAGACTTAGTGTGCAATTTAACCCTAGCCTGAGTTTTTTGAGTTGGCCCATGATATATGGAAGTTGTCCAAATTCAAATGACACTATTCCATTGGTTTTTGAATTTTATTTGAATTTTTAAAGATTTAAAATGAATTAAATTATCAAAAATTAAATAAAATAGAAAAATCAATATTTGGTCTTGAAATTAATCATGGGACACGTGTGTGGCATGACAAGGCTGAATCAAGTGGAAGAAAGTGGGCCCTTTTGTCAAAAATTGAAGTTTCAAGGATAGTTGACTTTTGCCATTTCACAAAAATTTCCCAACTTCTACAAGGCATAACTTGCTCAATTTTTAAGCTTTTCTCATGTTCTTGGACATTTTGGAAAGGTATTTGAGTCCTTTAACCAATGCCTTTGGTCCCATGTCATTTTGATTTTCCAATCTCAAGTTATGGCCTTTGACTTAAAGTCCCTTTTTGTTGACTTTTGAAAATGACCTATAATGTTGAAATTGATAACTTTTTGTGAGAGCATTTCTTGTACTTGAAGTATGAAGATGAGTTGTAGGAAATGTCTTTCTCTTCAAAATGAGCTTTGGATGGAATTTTTCTGATGATCCATGTGAAAGTTATGCCCTGGTCAATTTCAGTTGACTTTTTCAACTGTCCAAATATAGTAACTTTTGCATCTTTGATGATTTCTGAGCCAAATTTTGAGAATCATGATCAAGCATTGATCAAATGATGTTTGTGGCTTCAAAATGATATGTTGACCAAAAATTTGAACTTTTGACTGTCAAATGACCATTTTGCCCCTACAGTTGACTGTAGTGCAATTTAGGGTTTTGACTGTGCAATTTTGAGCTGAATGCCTTGAAACTTGATATGAGGATGCTTGACCATGTTTGTAAGCATATGAGACTTGATTGGGCCTTTGAACACTTCCTTTTCTTGATCAGACTCAAAACCCTAATTTTGACTGTATGGGAGACTGTTGCACTGCACAACCCTTGGGGAATTTTGTAGCTTGGCTTGGCAATTTCTTGGGGAATATGGGAGGGCAAATTTTGGGGTATAACAGCACAGTTATCCCGCCACAAGCTATCGTTATTCAACCACATTCATCCATCATGACCAGTTCATCAGAAAACAAATTTTTATCCCCAACAGACATCATAAATAATAACACTCACACTACCTCTCCAGGACAAATTTCAGGTCTTAGTATTTAATCATCTTCTGCCTTGAACATTCAAAAGGCTAACGCCAATCTCACCTTCAGGTTTAAGATGATTAAATAGGGACAACTATCATACCCAAAATTTGTCCTACCTTTTACTTTTGACTGGATTAGACTTCGCATTTCATCTACATCATCTTCACTGGTTCATTTGCATATCATACATTTCATTGAATAAAGGCACCGGAGGTCCAAGAGTTCAGCGATTATGCAATATCAAAGTTTCACAATGTTTTGAAATGTTTATATTCAGTAGAGTCTATTTCTTTCTGGTTATTCTATTTTTTCAGGCACTGAAGTTGTGAATTAAGATTTTGGAGATTTTCTCTGGTTACTTCAAGAGCAGTGGTTTTTAGTTTTTCAAATTGAGAAGCTGTGGATTAGGTTTTGTTGGTTTGAGCTTGTAATGACCATCCTTTGAAGGTTCAGGAAACTAGGATTTTTGTCTCAAGGTCATATGGAGCTTTATCTCCTTCTACAAGTCGATTGCTTACCAAGACGTTTAATAATTGGTTTGAATTTATCATGAAGTTTCGAAATGGAAAGAGAAAGAAAAATTGGATTTGGATTGCAAATTGGAAATAATGGAAATTGGAATTTCATACATTGTCTTTGGTTCATAAGTCACCAATTCCTTACATCACAAGTTACTATTCAAGTCACTGTTGATTATCATGCAATTATTATTGGATTCATGCCATGACCACTTGAAATCATACAAAGGAATTTATCATTACAAGTCAAAACTGTCCAAATATTAATGGCACAAAACCAGTCTAAATTGCCCAAATATAACATACCAAGAAACCAGTCCAAACTATCAAAACATGCATAATAATATTGTCGAATTAGTTGTTGTATAAAGCCCAAAGTCTGCACCCATCCAGCTGCAAAAAACCAAATCATACTGTCCATTATGCAATATAGCTCCATAAAACTACATCACTTTGCAAAACAAACAAAACAGTCTAAAAACCTGTAAAAGACAGTCTGCTAAAACTGTCAAAGCTGCTGCCAAAAAACTTTATAGTGAGAACCTTTTCTTGGAACCTTGGGTCTTTGGAACTTCAAGTCTTTAGAATATTTAGAACTTTTGTCTTTAGAGTCTTCAGAACTTGGTCTTTAGAACCCTTATCTTTAGAACCTTGGGTCTATAGAAATTTGAGTCTTTATCATCTGGACTTGAGTAGAAACTTATGTCTTCAGATCTTCTGATTGTTTCTTTAGAACCCATTGTCTTCAGAAACATGAGTCTTCAGCATCTGGACTTAAGTAGCAACTTCTGTTTTCAGATCTTCTGACTGGTTTTATAGACAAACATCAGAGCTTACACCTCAGATCCTTCTGGAGTGTCTTGCTACTGTTCAACATAACTTGTGTAGCGCAGAAGTGAAACTAGTTTTCTTCTAATGTCTTGGCCACGCCATCCATCAGAATAGAACCTATTTGTTAAGTACTCAACAATAACAAATATTAGAGTATCAAAATTGTTCATACAAACATAATCATTTTTTATCATCAAACCTCAGAGATAATATTGCAGAACCAAATCTTGTTCTTACAATAATTACGTTCATAACTCAGATCATAAGTCACAAATATCAAGACTAGTTCAGACTCAATAGCTTAACAACACTTCTTTCCCCCCTTTTGGCCAAAATTGACAAACAAAGCCCTCACATCTGGACACATGCCATAAGACTATAGAAAGAGTAACCCTCACAAGATGAAAGAGGTGAAGAATTGACCTCTTTAAATTGCCAAGCAGTTCTCTTTGAAAATAATGATCCTAGACTGAGTCAGTGGTCTTGATCAAGAATTCTATTTGAGGAAAACAAACCAAAAACAAATGCACCTTCCAAAACAACTTTTAACTACCTTTATTGATTCTTGACTAATTCTTCTAGAAATAGTTATTTCAATAAAGGCACATGCATAGTCAATAAGCACGCTTTACACTCCCTCATGACGTGTAAAGATTGCACCATCAAAAATATTTCCTTGTTGGGCTCAAGGAAAAACATGACCTGCATAATGTCCTGACATCTGGTCAGACATTTGTTTCAATCAAAAACTTCTTCACCAATCACTAGAAGATGTTTCACATGATTTTTTACACATTAGGAAGCAAGAACACCCAGTCTTCCACCAGACTCTAAGCCTACTCCTTTTAGCCAGAAGTAGTAGCACTAACCAAGACATCAGAACATCACATGTGTGACATTTCCCATCAACTAAAAATCTCCATGAAGTCTTTCCAAAAACTACAGAGAAAAATAAATTCTCCCAGACACAAACAAGACTGCCCACCAGAATCCTCCTAAGAAGTATGTGAGCATATGGTTTAATAACTAGCTTCACATAGCTATAACCATACATATCCAGCAGTCTAATGTCACAACATGTTATTTGACATCACAACCTCACCAGAGGTAAATTTTCCACAAGCTTGAACAACACACAAGCTTTAAAAAATCTGCATCATTGCAGCAATATCCCATAGACAAGTACTAGCTCCCCCAGTCATGGATAAACAATGCTCATATTGAAGAAGAACATGAGCACTAGATGAAATCTCTTGAATGATTTAATATTTTCATAGTGAAGGACAACTACTTCACACACTTGCATGAACACATCTTCTAAACAACTTCATATATTGTAAAAGTAATCATGACTCTTATAGACCCTCTCACTTCTTGAGAAGACATCCAAACACCTTGATCAGTCATGGCACATTTGCTGAAAGTCCACACAAATCCACACATGGTATCATGATTTCTTGGATGGCTAAGATGACACTTCCATGACCACAAAACTAGAAGACACACTTTCATGACAATACCTAGCCAAGACTCTTGACTAAGAACAATACTTCGAGTTGCTTTAAAGCTTCTTCTAAGAATAATACTCACTCTTGTTTCACAACTTCGAGGAGAACAATAAACATTCTATACTTCACAGCTTAAGAATGAACAATAATAGAGACTTACAATTCTATAACACAGTCCAACTCACGTGTCAAGTGGATCACATATACTAACTCTCCTAGAGGGTGGATTATAGACTCAGCCCTGATAACTACATATTTTCATTCACGAATGATACATTCTTCTAGGTTACAATGCTTTTATTTATAACCTTTTTCCCCAGTGGATTTGGGCTTCAAATCACAGCATATCAGCTGCTACAAATCGGCATAAAATTCTTCAATATTATTCTTGATTCTGACTTGAATCTTCTAGACCTATAAAACAACGCCATATATGATAGTATAATATTTCCAAAATATTCTGCATCTGTTAAATCTTGAACTGATCTAACTGTCCACCCCAACACAGGAGCGATGTCGAATGACCTTGCATAGGACATATTATCTGACATGTTGCTCTAGATGATGAGAACTTCTCATCTGAACATGTATCAACATAAAATAGGACTTCTTGCTCCACCCGTTCTTCATAGCAAGTAACCGCATCCTATTTAACATATTGCTACTATATTTCTTTTATTAAAATTAATGTCAATCTTAAAAATAGAGAACTAACATATATATATATATATATATATATATATATATATATATATATATATATATATATATATATATATATATATATATATATATATATATATATATATATATATATATATATATATATATATATATATATATATATATATATATATATATATATATGAAAAAGCTTTTGGAAATGTGCTTCAGGTATAAAGTAAATGAACTACGAACTTCTAAAGGCTGGAAGGTTCGATAAATCAAGTTGTGATAAAAGGAATTCTAATTTTTTGAAAGGATCAGTTGATTAAACTCTGATAAAAGAAATTCTAGGGTATAGAATGTTCTGAGAGATCGAGTGTTGATAACGAACTTCAAACATATAAGGGTCTGTTAGATCAAGCTATGATAATGAACCTAACAGCAGATTAGAAAGTTCTTATGAATGAAGAATGTCTGATAAAGCAAACTCTGATAAATTACTTACACCTGCTTTAAATTAGAATTCTCAAAATGGGTAACATTGCTCATAACCTCTAAAATATCATAAATTTATGATTCAGGGGGAGATTGTTAATCCCATAGGGAGTTTCCAACTCAGGGGGGGGGGGTTTCTAAACTCTTACTTTAATTAGTTTATGATTTAACCCTGTAAAATTATTTCATCAAAATACATGGTTTTGTCATCATCAAAAAGGGGGATATTGTAAGAACAACATTTGATATGTGTTTAATCTCTGAGTTTTGGTGATAACAAGCATATAATTTATGAAGAATAATTTTAGTTCTAATGGTTTCATTGAATGTGCAGATACATTATCAGAAGTATGGGTAGTCTTAATCAAGATATTATCAGAATCATTTTATCACTCAGAAGAAAAACCATTGAGTTTTATTTCCAATGTAAAATCAGTAGTTCTATGGAATGTTGAATGTTCAACAAGAAAAGAATCCCAATGAGTTTCCAAGAAGAAATAATTTCTGATAAGATGTTGCTACAAGATCAGAAATCAAGATTGCACAAGAAACAAGCTTCCAACGCAGAAGATCATAAGTCAAGATTCATTCATTAGACGAGATGATGCTTGGATTCTAAAGACGGAGTCAAGATTCTGAACACATGAAGAAAGATTCTACTCCAAGATTAGAAGTCAAAAATTACTCATTAGAAGAGTTGGTGCTCAGATTTCTGATGATAAAGTCAATATTTTAAAAACTCAGAGAGTTCATGGAATATGCACCTTCATTCAACATCAGAAGTATTCCATCAGAAGAAAGGATAAAAGAAAGAAAAATCTTGTGGACTTATATCTAATCAACATTTCAAAGTCAATTAGAAGACAAAATCAAAAGATGATATCTTCTCAAGTCAATCTACTCAACATAAGTAATATTTGTCAGAAGACAAATATTATCAGAAATAACATTGCACTCAACAGAGGAACTATTGTGACCGTTTCTAAAAGAAACATTGGAAGTTCTAAGGAATGTGGCATATTCATAAGAAAGAGAATCAAGTATTTTCTAAGAAAAGCGCCAAACTCATATATCAGAGAGAAAGAATTCATGATCATAAATCAAGATGTAGCTGACATAAGTTGTTTCTTCCAACTCAATCAAAAGATGAGAATTCAAGAGATCAAAAAGAAGGATTTCAACATCAAAATTAGATGTACTGATATAAGCTATTGATTCAGAAATCAGACAAGACCAAGAAGTTAAGATCAAAAAAGCTTTCACTCTCAAAGAAGACATTGTTCATCAGATGAGATGTTACTTATATATCTGAAGATAATATTCAACTATCTAAAAGACTATAACCATACAACAATACATAATCTTCTGGATCATTATCACTCCCCAATCAGAAACAATCCAGCAAGAATAAAAGAAGACAGAGACAAGATCAAGAGTTATCTTCCAAGCTCACTACTTCAAGTAGAAGTAAATCACAGAAGATAAAGTCTTTAGAAACTTAGCCACGAAGTTTATAGTACAATCAATACTTTTAAAATATTTCACTACTTACTTAAATATTATATATGTTGTCTCCCACGACGAAATACTACTGTTATTGTAGCTGGCAAAGAAAGTGACATCTTCGTACCACCAACGGTCTTATTCTCAAGTCTATATAAAGAGACCTCATTAGCATTTGAAGATTGACGAACTATCAACCATTATCACTCTTGAATCAAATTGTTGAGATATTATGAAACACCAAGAGAAAAGAAGAATCCTTATTCATATGCATCTACATATATTCTTCTAGAGAAATATCAAGAACACATGAGTTATTACTCGTTATTGTGTTAAGATATTAAAAGGTTAAACATAAAGAGTTGTTTCTCATTATCTGTGTGTTAATCTTAGAGTTCTCAATACAAAGAGTTGTTGTTCATTATTTGTATTAGAGACTTTGTTCTTCATGGTTGTGTTAATCTGCTTATTTAGAAGCAAACATTATAAATATAGTTGATTTTAATTCTATTAAGAATTGATTATTACCTCAAGTGACTAGGTTGTTAGTCTGAGACTTGAGAGGGCTAAGGTGTCAGGTAGACTCTTAGACGATTGATTGTTAGTCATCGGCGGGTAGCCCGTACATCTGTAATCAGTTTGGTTATAATGAATTAAGTCCTTATTGAAGGTAAAATCACTTGAGGAGGATGGACATGAGTAGTCTAGTTAGAGGTATACTTGGATAAACCAAAGTGTCTTTTATAGTCTTTCCTTAGCTATATTTTTTCTAGTTTGTTTGCAAATTATTTTTCATAAATTAACTTATTAGAAAATCCAATTCAAACCCCCCTTTCTTGTGTTTTTCTCACCCTTCAACGTCCTCGACGAAAACGGGGAAGAGACGTCCCCCAACAGTCGTAGCTATCTGGGCCATTTTGTAGGGCCTTCCTCGCAGCAACGTTTGGTTGGCCCTGTTCGAAGAAGGACCAAATGCAGGTTTAGTCCACAACAAGTTGTTGGACCTTCCTCACTGCAGAGTCGAATTTAACCTTGCCCGATGACAGACCAAACGCAGACCCAGTCTATAACTGGTGTAAACCTTCTTATATAATGTACTTCAAGAAACACATTATATTCATTGTTCTTTTTTTTTAGTTACTAATATGGTAACCACTTATTCTTGTAAAGCTAACGCTATATATCAAATGATTTCAACAAGGTGAAATCTAGGTCACTCCTTGTAAAATTAGGAGTAATTTACCCTAAATAATTTATACTAATGAAATTTTACCATATAAAATAAATTTTTAAAAAGACATATTAATTCAAAACCTTAAGACATTGTGTAGACTCTTCTAACTTAAAAAGTATTTGATGTCTTCTTTTCTATTCAATATGGGAATTATTACTCGCATTTGACATATCAACATCTTATTATTCAAAGATCAAGTTAAATATTATTTTCTTGATTTAATTTTGATTTTTTTTTAAGTTTTTGATTAATATGTAATTTTAAAAATTCAATATTATGGCAAGATTTCATTGATACACCCCATTTGAAGTAAATTATCCCCACTTTATAAGGAGTAACCAAAAATTTACCTTTCAATAATCAAATGAGGTATTTCTGACTTATTTTCCACCAATAGAGCTCACAATTCCTAACACTGTTATTTTCTTTAGGTAAATGAGGCATCAGAGAAAGGAATGTTAATGAGAATTATTAATCGTTGATATGCAATTACAAAAATCTGATTTGGAAGGATGCCAAATTCTATTCTTCCCATACCTCTATTGTAAAGGAAAGTTTCCTCATAAATGATGCACAAAATGGATGAGTTATTTTTCCCTGATTGTTCACATGTTTTCCTTTTTTTAATTGGAGGACATCACTCGTCTGAATCCTCAAAAGATTCCCTTTATAGTACTCAAACACCAAGATAAATTAGTGACATATGTTAACTTGTGTGAATCCAATCCCTACCTAAAATAATATACTATCAAGACTTTACATCTATTATAAATAAGGCTAATTTTACCTCTTTTGTACTCACCATCACGTCAACTATCAGTACCCCAAGTGCGTTGGATGCCAAACACACATAAAGTTAGTCATCTTCAAATTGGTCGAAATTAAGTCTTCCATATTTATTCAAGAAATTACATTGAGGGATAAACTTTGTCCCCCAAGTGTGAATTCTTTAACTACTACAAAGAATGTTAAGTGTAATGTGCAAAGATGCTGAGATGCTAAACTACAAAATGCATAAAAGAAAGTAAAAAAAGATTAAAATGCGTAAAGTAAAATAATTTGATTTGATTGATGTGTTTTAAAATGATTAAGAATATAAAATTTATAAGAAACAATTCTTATTGATCATATTGTAGTGGCTTATAGAGTTTAGTCTTGTTTGGCTATTTACATGAATAGTATGTGATCCTCTTTGTGGGTGACCGTGACGTCTCAAATTTGTCTCAATGTCTTCTATTTCATGATATGTGTCGTTGATTCTACTCTTATAATTGTATCTTTTTTCTGTATTTTTGTTGAAGTTATTCTTGTGTTGTTTTGCCTGCACACATTCCTCGCACACCTCGTTTGGAATGTCGATTTCTGACAACCCTGAAATTATATTTCTTCTTTTCAAATCTTTGGTGTCTTTTAAGTTGAGATGGCCTAGTCGATATTGTCCTATCCATTCATCTCTGCTAGTTGCAGTTGCAAGACACTTGTGCACTATCACAATGAGTTCAATCATGAAATTTCTATTCTGGGACATATGAGCCTTCAAGATTAACCTTCCTCTTGCGTCTACGACTCTCATCATCTTATCTTTGATCGACACTTTGTAGTTCTTTTCGACCAACTGTCTTATATTGAGCAAATTGCTCTTCATGTCTGGTATGTACAACACATTGAAAATTACTGACCTCTTGCCATCTTTTTCATAATCAGAATATCACGAATACCTTCAGCAGTTAGAGTATTATCATTTGCGAATTTCACCATGTTCTTCATTGAGGATTTTATGTTGAAAAACCAATCTTTTCTCCCAGACATGTGTGATGAGCATCCTGAAATCCAAGTACAACTGGTCCTTGAATCTCTCTTCATCTCTTGTTGTGACCATCAGCATCATCTATTCTTCTTCATATTTTTCAAACTTTGCATCACTTTCTTGATTCTTTAGTTTTTGAACAATTACTAGAATAGTGACCATACTTCTGGAAAATGAAACACTAAATATGACTTTTATAAGGTTTTCGACCACCACCTTTTCCTCTACCTTCAGCACCACCTCTTTGGTTGCTTTAGTATGAGGATCTTCTTTGATTCGATACAATTCCTTCTTGTTGGTTTTCTCTACCATTCAAATTATTGTAGTTTCCTCTACCTCTATTGTCGAACCACTTTTATTTGCCTTGATTTCCTCTTACTGACTACGCCTGCAAAGCCACATCACTCTTCGACTTGCCTGCAACTCTTTTAGTCATTCTTTGTTCATGAGATTCAAGCGTCCGTTGAAGCTCTTATTTTGTCAATGTCAACAAATTCTTCGACTCTTCTATGGCTATCACCACGCGGTCAAACTTCGAAGCCAAAGATCTCAAGATCTTTGCAACAACTGATCTTGTTGTTAATATTTCTCCTCTTATTTTGATTTGACTCCCTACTTTCGTAATCCTAGTGAAGAAATATGTTATGCTTTCACTTTCTTTTATCTGAAGCAATTCATATGTTCTTTTGTGAGTTTGTAACTTCACCTCTTTCACCTTTTCTGCACCTCCAAACCATTTTTCTAGAATTTCCCAAGCTTATTTTGCAGATTCTACATCACTCATTGTCTGGACTCAGAATTTGATGAATTATAAAGATAGCTTTATAATTCTTCTTCTTCTTCAGTTCTTTGTGTGCAACCTCTTCTTCTGTTGCGTTTTCTTTAAACGGTTCTAACCCTTTTTCACAAGATCCCAAAGATCTTGACAATAGAACACAACCTTCATCTGCATGCACCAATTCTCATAGTTATCAACTTTCATAATTAGAAGACTTATTGGAAAATTCCCATTCATATGATTCATTGCCATCGTGATTTTCTAGCCTTGAATCGCTCAACCGGAGCTCTAGATACTAGATGTCGGAAAATCCACCAAGTCTATGGAAAATTTCTATCAATCTTGATGAACAAGATGTCATCAATACACAATAACAATGAAAGAAAGAATTATTGTTTGAACAAATGAAGAAGAAGATATTGGTTTTTTGTAGAGTTTCTCTCTTCCCACAAACAGTGGAAAAATCTTATTCACTTTGCAACTGCAAAATTCTGTGAATACAAGTTCTGTACAATAATAGGGGTTACTCCTTCTATTTATAGTTTTAGGTCAGCTTGCTCCCAAAGCCAAAGCCCTAAACACAAAAGTCCAAAATAATTATTTTGGTCTATGTCGAAATCCTATATTGAGGCTACCTCCTTCGACTAATAAACAACTTGACACACACACACACACACACATCAATTCTGACACAACCTTCCTTATGTCGAGCAACATGTTGCTTCGACACAAGGAATTACAACTTAATAACATAAAATAAGAGGATTTAACCTGTCACCCCCACATGGGGGCTTCTATTACCTTTATTCCCTTACTAATCTTTTTGGGATTTTTTATTTTGTTTACCAGATTTGTTTGAAATTTCCGATAAAAAATCACTTATTTCTGGTAAATATTTGAAGAAATATCATATTTTTCAAAAAATTTAGTATAATTTTTCGAATTTTGAAAACTAATGGTAGTTCATATTTAATAGATTTTTTAACACTACCAAGAGTTTTGAAAAATATGATAAACTACCACACTTTTCGAAAAATTTGGTAGTATTAAATTTTTTTTCTTATTAAATATGTACTATCGATTTTTTTTTAAATCCAAAAAAATTATCAAAGATACCCGATTTATAAAAAAAAAACTGGTATCTTAAATTACTTTTCAAAAAAACGGTAAAAAGTTCATACCAAACTTTTAAAAATACACTACCAAAATTTAAAATTTTTACTAGAAATTCTCAATGAACTACCGAAAATTTTGTTCGAACATTTTGGTCCAATTTTATTCAGGAATAATTTTAGAATTAATAAGATTGGGGGCAGGTGTTGTACCCAAAAATTTGTCCTCCTAATTTCTTTTATTCTGGCTTAGACTTTGCTTTCATCTGCATCATTCCAATAGGTCATGTGCATAGCATGCATTTTCATAAAAATAGAGCACCTGAGGTTCAAAAAATTAGTAGTTATGAAGCTAGGTTTTACAGCTGATTTGAGGTGTATATGTTGAATAAGATTGATTATTCTGTTTCTTCTTGGTGTACAAGACTGTGGAATTAGGGTTTTGGTCCATGTTCAGTTTAGACTTCCTCTCCATCAAGCTCCAAGGCTATTCTCCATCATTGACCATCAAGAGTAAAGGAATTAGGCTTTCTAGTCCTTGTTTTTTGGGATTGGTTTGGTTTTTATCTGAGGTGCCCTTCTAATTACAATCTAGTGGTTTATTCAAGGATGAACAATTGGATGCAAGACTTTCCTGGAAGTCAGTGAATCAAGGTGTATTTTCTTATGGTTATGTTTGAGTTTATCATTTGGGTCGAGACTCATTGCATTGAACTTTCATCAATTCAAGATGTGTGGATCAAATTCTTTGTACATATGAACATTTGTGAGTTCATCCATCTTACACTTCATCAAGCTAGGACTTTGGCATATTGTTTAACCAGTTGAGGCTTGCGAGCCAATGTTTTGAACGATAAGTTTGCTTCAAAAGGAAGTTGATTTAGATTTAGACATGAAGTGTGAATCGCGTAGGCAAGATTGCAAGGTTTGTTCATGGTTTCAATTATTTTTCAAGGTTCTTTAAACATGAAATCAGAAGAGTTTTACATAAAGATTGTTCAAGGGTTTTCACACATTGTATTCATTCAAGTATTAATTCAAAGATTATTCAACATCATCCAACAAGTCAAGTTTAACACATCCATCATTCATTTATATTGTCATCACAAAATCATCATTATTCTGTACAAAATACTGAATCAAAAGAGAAAATATAGTTTGAAAGAAAAAGAGATTGGAATATTTTGAACGATGCATGATTTTAGTTCAAGGAGTTCTAAGTTCATTCATTATAAAGTTCAAGTTTTGCAACTATTACAAAGCCTTTGTTACTACATCAAAATCCACTCATGTCAAAAGTTCATTTAATCATACATAGAAACCTAAAAATAATCATGAAGCCATTACACCATAAATCATTACATCAATACCTAGCATAAACTTAATTCTAAAAATAATTCATGCTCCAATTTCTTTGATGCCGTGAATCCA
>CATIWC010002167.1:0-31918 GCA_948472305.1 Vicia faba
AATTTGAATCACAAAATCACTCTATTGTGTAAATGAATAAATTTCTAGGTTTTTAAACATGAGTTAATTGGTTTCCATTTTTTTTCTTTCCGTTTTTAAACATGGGAAACTCAATTCACATGCATGTAGTTTGAAGTTCTAAGTTTAAAATTTAGGTGAATTGAATGCTAATATATGTACGTAAATTGAGTTTGCGAAAATTTAAGTAAACTAACTTAGTAAACTAACTTGATATGAAATTTAAGTTTAAGGTATGCATATTTTTGTTGTAACTTGTTCTGATTTTGCGTCAAATTCTCAAAATATTTTATATTTCTGAAAATGTATATTTGAACGTAATAAATTTTATTTTTTTGTAAAAATTTAGTTCGAAGTTATATCTCTGAAATTTTTTGAAGTGAATTCAAAAATGTATCTCGGATACCTTTTGATCTAATTAGCAAGATACCTGTGCGTTCACACAAGTATCAGTGTAGTACGCTCATTTGTTTTAGATGATTTATTTTTTATAGAAAAATAAATAGGATAGTTAAATAAAAAATATATGAACAAATAAATATGAAGATATGAAAGAAGATTGATATGCATATTTATTTCCAAAATATATAAAAATAAAATGAAATTTTTTAAAAGAGATAATAAATCATCCCCAAACACCTTGTTGCCAAGACCATTCGTGTCTATCGATCGATAGTTGGTTGTTCCACGTTTTATAAAATAATATCCAAGATTCTCACTACTAGATTGGGCAAGGTTCTGGGCAGTGTCATTAATAAAGCTCAGGCTGCCTTTGTGACAGGACAAAATATTCAAAATCACATATTACTTGCAACAGAGCTGATTAAAGGGTATAACAGAAAGGTAATTTCCCCTAGATGTATGATCCAGCTAGATCTCCAAAAAGCATACAATATGGTGGACTGGTGTGCGCTGGAGCATATCATGTGTGAAATTGGTATTCCAAGGAAGTTTGTGGACTGGGTTATGACAACTGTGACTACTGTTTCGTATCGTTTCAATCTAAATGGTAAGGTTACGGATAAAATGGAGGCTAGACGGGGCATACGTCAAGGGGGTCCATTATCTCCTCTCTTGTTTGTCATCACAATGGAGTATTTGAATAGATTGTTCTTCCAATTGCAAAAGAATCCAGATTTCAATCATCACCGCAAGTGTGAGAGGTTGTCAATTACTAACATGATTTCCGCGGATGATTTGCTGTTATTTTCCAGGGAAGACATTAAGTCGATTGAGCTTGTGCAACAAACTTTACAAACATTCATTGAGTCCACAGGTTTGAAGATGAATTCCATAAAAAGCAGCATCTATTTTGGTGGAATGACAATTGATGCCAAAGAGTGTATTCTGCGTATGACTTCTTACCGAGAGGGTAAGTTCCCGTTTTGTTACTTGGGTGTGCCCGTGACCAGCAAGAATCTCTCGGTGATCCATTACATGCCTCTTGTGGATAAATTGGTCTGCAGAATTACACATTGGAGCGCTAGTTTGCTGAGTTATACATGTCGGCTGCAGCTCATTAAGAGTGTTTTGTATGCTATTTCTTCATTCTGGATGCAGTGTTTCTTATTCCCTAAGACTGTCTTGCATATAGTCACTGATGTTTGTAGAATTTACCTCTGGACAGGGTGCAGTGCTCATTCTGAAGTTACTGTGAAATATTTGTACCAAGACTGACAATTTATGGGTTCAATGGATTCGTGTGTATTATCTGAAGAATGATGAGGTCATGTGCAGAAGTCCCAAATTGACCGATTCAGGTATTTTTAAAGCTATTTTGCAACATCGTGTACTTGTTCCGGGTATTAATAGCTTGTGGTTTAGTATGTTGAATGATGGGAAGTTCTACACCAGGAAAGTGTAAAATGAGTTGCTACCGGTTAGTGATAAAGTAATATGGTGTAACCTCATCCTCTTTAACAAGGCACGACCCCAGTCCATTTTTACTCTCTGGATGTCTTTCCATGGGAGCTTAGCAACTAAGGCTAGGTTGTTTAGGTTTGGTATGATATCTAATAATATTTGTGTGTTTTGTGATAAAGAGGAAACTATTTATCACCTCTTTTTCGGGTGTACAAAGTTGAAGAGTATTTGGAAAGCTGTGCTGAATTGGCTCCCGATTATACATGTTCCTAGATTCTGGGTTTGAGGAAATGAATTGGATTCTTAGGCATTATCGTGGTAAATAATTAAACTAAATAATTGATTATTTTAAAATCATTTTTTATGTTTGATATTTTTATGTCTGAATGTAATTGAGGTGATTTTTGAAACCTTATTTTTGTTGCAGTCGTTGTGTTAATTCCATAATGTAAAATTCAATTATTATTATATTTATATTATCAATTCATATACACCTTTGTTCTTCTTTCTTGCTAGTTAGGTTTTAAAAAACGATCGCAAAGTCATGTCATGGTTGCAGCCATCGCGGTGTGAGTTAACCACAATTTATTTTTTAATATAAAAAACAGTGATAACAGTCTCTATATCGACGGCATTTTTCAAAACCGTTTTATCGCAGCCGATTTCACTGTCGCGGACCATTTTTTAAACCCCACTAATTACATTGCGGTTTTTTGTCCTTCAATTAATTAAGTATGAGTTTACACTTAATTACAGATCCTAAGTTTCTCTTACACTAAGTTCACACAAAAACGATTTTCATATTTCACTAATTTAAAACCTTTTAGGATGAGTAAGAATTACAATGTAAAGACATGTGATCAAATTAAATAAAATATTAAAGATTGAATCACAAAATCACTCTATTGTGTAAATGAATAAATTTCTAGGTTTTTAACATGCGATAATTGGTTTCAATTTTTTTTTCTTCCGTTTTTAAACATGGGAAACTCAATTCACATGCATGTAGTTTGAAGTTCTAAGTTTAAAATTTAGGTGAACTGAATGCTAATATATGTACGTAAATTGAGTTTGCGGAAATTTAAGTAAACGAACTTAGTATACATGAGTTTAAGGTATGCATATTTTTGTTGTAACTAGCTCAGATCCTGCATCAAATTCTCAAAATATTTTATATTTTTTGAAAATGTATATCTGAATGTATTAAATCTAATTTTTTTGTAAAAATTTAGTTCGAAATTATATCTCCAAAATTTTTTGAGGCGAATTTAAAAATGTATCTTGGATACCTTTTGATCTAATTAGCAAGATATATGTACGTTCGCATTAGTACCAGTGTGGTACGCTCATTTGTTTTCGATGGTTTATTTTATATAAAAAATAAATAGGATACTTAAATAAAAAATATATGAACAAATAATTATGAACGAAGATTGATATACACATTTATTCCCAAAATATATAAAAATAAAATGAAATTTTTTAAAAGAGATAATAAATCGGTGTCTATAATTCTTTCAATATATTAAAAATTTTGAATCTATAATATATATTTTTATATATAAATATTATTTTTGTTTTTAAATTATTGTAAAAAAATACTTAAAATAATAGTTAAGTTGTTATATTATTATTCAATATTTTTATCAATAAATTTATGTTTTCGTTATTATTCAATATTTTGATTAATAATTTTATAATTTCGTTATTATTAAATATTTTAATTAGTAATTTCATGTTCCCGTTGATATTTATAAGTTTGATCAATAACTTTATGTTCCCGTTACTATTTAATATTTTTATCATTAAATTTATGATAAACAATTGCACAGATAACGTTGTGTTACATGTAATTGTGACAAGTTATTTTCTAATTAGAAAAAAAATCTAATTAAATAAAAAATATGTGAAATTAGTATTAGTAAAATAAATAGGATAATTAAATATAAAAAGATATGAAAAAATAAATACGATAACAAGAAGCTTGATATAAAATCTTCACTGATTAAACAATAATAATATTAAAAACTACTACACCACGAAATAAGAAATATATTGGTGTGGTACGAACGATTTTGTTCGTAAAATGTAATTAAAATATAAATAAGAAAACGAAATTGTTTTACTAAATTTTTTTATTATTTTTATAAGAAAGACTTATTTTTAAAATAAAAACAAAATTGTTTTATAAAAATTATTTTGCATCAATAATATATATTTTATTTTTAAAAATATTGTATCTTCAATTATAAAAAAAATGTCAAAACAAAACTATTAGTAACATAAATAATTAAAAAATAACACATTATTCCAGTTTTATTTTAAATATATTTCCTTTTATTTTCTTTAATTGTAAAAAAATAAAATAACCCGTAGATTCGCACGAATTCTGATATGGTTACTCGTACATTCAGACAGTACTGGTGTATTACCCGCGCATTCACACGAGTAATGGCGTGGTACACACTTTTATTTTCAAAATGTAATAAAAATATAAATAAGGAAAACAAAATTATTTTACTAAAAAAGTTTATTATTTAAAAAAAATACATATTTTTAAAAGAAAAATAATTTTTTTTACTAAAATTGTTTTACATTAATAATATATATATATTTTAAATTTTGATATATTATCTTTAAAAAAATTGTATCTTAAATTAAAAAAATCAAAATAATAATATTAATAACATAAATAGTTAAAAAAACAATAAATTTTTCTCGTGTTTAGATGCATACATTTTTTAAAATATTTTTATTTATATTTTTTTAAATTCTACAAAAAAATATAATAACTTTTCGATTCACAGAAATTCTGAGAATTTTTTATATTAATAACCATGTATTAAAAAAATATTTCGCAAATAACCGGGTTTCGGAAAAAATTACGCAAATAACCATGTTTCAGATGGCTCCACAAAGGAGGAGCCATCTCATTTGGCGCATGCACCTAGGGTTTTGCCCTAGGCGCCATCTCACTTGGCGCCTCCCTTGGCATTTAGCCAAGTGAGATGGCGCATGCTCCTTAAAAAGAAGAGGAGGCGCCATCTCACTTGGCGCCTAGGGCAAAACTAGGGTTTTTTGCTGTTTTATAAATAATTCGTCCGTTTCTTTGAAATTTCTCACACTTTCTCGCACTGTATTTTTATTTTGTACTCCCTTATTTACGTAATGACGTCGCCTATGATTTTTAGCAGAGATGGTTACGTTATATTCTCCGCCACGAAACATGCGATGAAAATGAAATTCTGGCACATTCACTCCATGGAGCGTCTGAAGCGGGAGTTGATGCGGTGGCTAGATGGAGACATCGCCGAGGGGGAAAAAATTCGAAGGATCCAGTGAAAACGAACAACAACCTCGCATGCGACAGGAAGACCTAATGTGTGGTTGGAGGAAGTCAAAACAGACAGTGATGTAATGCTGATGATGCATGGGTCAGATGAAATTGTGTTAACAGTTGTAATTTCCTAGATTGAATATCGTTAATCATTGTTGTACGCGAAAACCCTAATGTAATTTCCTATATTGAATTTCTTAAATTGTGTGAACAGTTTTATTAACGGAAAACCCATAATGTTTACAACACAAATATTGAAAAGATTTAATGTATTACAAAATTTATGTGGTCGAGCCAGACGCCCGATTCGGACAGTTTTTGCGATTGTGTTCGACCTGACGGCATAAACCACACTTTCTTTCCAACCTGTCAAGATCGTCCATTTCTGTTGTTATGCGCCTGCTTTTGGGACGACCCTTCTTGTTCCTTCGCATTTGGTCATTGTGCCAAACTATATCACTGTTGTATTCAGGCCAATAGTCCGGTTTTGCCACCAAAGGAAAGTTGTTGTTGTAAACAGTGAGCAACGTTTCAGATTTATAAACGTTTGAGAGCAGTTGAAGCGCGTCTTGATGGGTATGCGCACAAGCGGCAATGACATGAGAGCAAGGCATACGAAAAGTGATAACGCAATTTTATATAGTATATTTGATTTAATTTTCATAGGTAATGATTAGTATTTTTATCTAATTATTCCATTTTATTTCCATATTACGCCGGTATTTCTATTGTTTTAGGTATTTTATTTTAATTAGACAAATCGAGCAAAGTGAAGAAATTCAAGAGTTATTAGACTAAAGGTGCAAGAAATGAAGAGAAGGGGTGTGCAAAGCAATGATGATGGATCAAAAAGAGTCTATTACCTCCAAACGGGCCCAATAGAATTCAAACCCACGCAGCAAGAAAAAACCTAAAAGCGCATGCAAGAGTGAGACGCACGTCTCAACTATCTTCCTACAATTGAGGCGCCCGCCTCAGACTTTCCCCTTAGTGGGAGGCGCCCGTCTCAGCATAGTCAAAGGAAGAAAAAGTCAATTGGGGCGCCCGTCTCAACGTGGGCAAGTAAGAAGAGAAATTCAAGGACACGTGGGACACGAAAATATCTGAAGAGGTGGTTACGTTCAAAGACTATAAGAAGACATGAGAAAGTGAAAATTGGGACCGTTTTTGCTTAGAATTTTTTCCAGTTTTCAGAATTTTACTTTCATTTCAATTTACTAGTTTCCAGTGTAATTCGATTCCTAGTAGTATTTATTTCCAGCCAATTTTCTTTTCCCTTGCGAATACTTAGAATTTACTCCCGTTGAAGAACGAAGATTCTGTACGGATTGATTCAAGCTTCGAAGATTGTTTCCAGCATTATTTAATTCAGGTTCTTTATTCATACCAATTAATTAATTATTTGCATGAGAATATTTATTTAGCCATGAATTTAGTTATGATCATTAATTTCTTTTATGTATCCATGTCCGTTTTTCTGAGTATGTCTGGCTAAATTGTTTGAATATCGGTATGTAACGAGTTAATTCGAATGGATCCGGAATAAACAGGCTTGATTATATTTCATAAAATAAACACTTTTTCTGATTTAGTTATCTAGTTTATTTTGTTAAAAAAGTTTAGAAACCAACAGAGCGACAGTTTGAGGTTAATAAACTGACTAAGATTAGAAACCAACAGAGCGACAGTTTGAGGTTTAGAATCAGATAGTAGATGCTAGGTATTGTTTTTAAAGATGGCGACAGCGTTTTAAAACCAATTAGACTTTATTTATTTTCAAAAAGTAATTTTAAAATCAATGGGATGGCGAAAGCGTACATTAGAGTTTAAAATTATAATTTACTTCAATAGAGCGAAAGTTTGAGAATAGATTTTTGAATAAATACTTTTTGCTGAAAAAGATATTATTATCACTTTTAGAAAATGAGCCTGTAGAAAGCCGGATTCTTTAGCGTTAACGACGTACATACCGATATTCGCATTATTATTATTTCAATTAGAATTAAGTTTTATTACCCGAAAATTCCCCAATTTAATTATTCGATAGCTATAACTTTACATAGTAGTTTAGGTTACGTTAGTTCGATTTATAGTCCCTTAGGTTCGATATCTTTTAAAACTACGCGATAGGGCTGTATACTTGCAGTCTCCCGATTAATTTAGACGATAAAGTCGCGATCAAGTTTTTGGCGCCGTTGCCGGGGACTATTTAAGTCGATATCGTAATTTTATTACGAAGTATAGACTATAGCAACTATTTCTTTTCCCTCTGTGTATGCCAAATACTCGCTCTCAAGGCGCGCCTTTGCATATACCTATAGACGATATCGAGCGTTACCTTAGATTAAGGAGACGAATTCAAGAGTATTTAGAACGCAACAACCTTCCTCCGACCAAACTTCCTGACGTTGAAGAACTCAATAAGATGGTTGATCCTGATGCTCCTGCTCCTCGTCCTCTTAAGGACTACGCTGTTCCTTCTCAAGCAGAGCCTCACAATAGTATTGCTGCTCCTGCTATCGCTCGAAACGATTTCGAGCTAAAACCTTCGCTTCTTTCCGCCGTTCAGCAGAACCAGTTTTCTGGAGCTCCTACTGACGACCCGAATCTTCATCTGTCAGTGTTTGTGCAGTACGCAGACACTGTAAAAGCGAATGGTGTTAACCCCGAGGCGATACGATTGCGCCTATTCCCTTTTTCTCTCAGAGACAGAGCTCGCGCATGGCTCCAATCTCTTCCTTCCAACTCAATCACCACATGGGATGAGTTGAAGAAAGTCTTCTTGGCTAGATATTTTCCTCCAAGCAAAACTGCCATGCTCAGAGCCAATATCAATGGTTTCAGACAAAAAGACAACGAATCACTCTTTGAAGCTTGGGAACGTTATAAGGACATGCTTAGACTCTGTCCTCATCATGGTTTAGAAGAATGGCTGATCATTCACACGTTCTACAATGGTCTCTTGTATAATACGAGATTGACTATAGACGCCGCAGCTGGTGGCGCACTGATGAATAAACCATATACTGAAGCAAGACAACTTATCGAAAGCATGGCTCAAAACCATTACCAATGGGGTACGGAGAGAGTTAGCGTAGAGAAATCTCAAACAAAAGGGGCCATGGTTGAAGTGAATAGTCTGGATGAAGTCAACGCTAAAGTGGAAGCTCTCACTCAAAAGCTCGAGAATCTTACCACCACTCCCGCAGCTACTGTTGCTGCAATTGCTCAAACTTGCGACTTATGTGGTATTCAATCACATCTTGCTCCAGAATGCCCACTTTTAACAGGAGTTCCAGTTGAACAAGCGAATTACGTACAGGGTAATCCTTACAGCAACACATATAACCCTGGCTGGAAGAATCATCCTAATTTTTCATATAAGAATAACAACGCGTTATACGCACCTGGACAAGCTCCTGCCACACCACCTGGTTATCCTAAGGCTATCCCAAATCATCCTAATAATGGTCCTAACACGTCTAATGCTCCTAGGAAGTCTAATTTGGAAGTCATGATAGAGCACCACATCGCTGCTCAAAACCAAACCAATAATGCTCAATCCCAGACTAATAAGGAGATTCAAAATCAGAATATACACATTAATGAGCAGATGAAGCAATTATTTAACAAGCTTGACGCTTTAGCTACGCATAATAAAATGTTAGAAACACAAATCTCTCAAGTAGCTCAACAACAAGCGGCTTCTGCTGCTTCTGCTGGCTCATTTCCTGGACAACCTCAACCTAATCCCAAAGGACATGCAAATGCTGTTATCTTAAGAAGCGGAACAGAGTATGATGGACCTGAAGATCCCAGAAATAATAGCCCAGCTATGCAACAAAACTATGACAAACAATCTGAAACTAAAGATAAAGAAGAAAAAGAAAATCAGAGAGATAATAATGAAGATACCACGCAAAAAGACGAAATTTATGTACCCCCACCACCTTATAAGCCTCGTATCCCATATCCTCAAAGGTTAGCTAAAACTAAGAATGTGGGTCAATTCAAGAAATTCGTGGATCTTCTTAAACAACTTAATGTCACAATTCCTTTTACCGAAGCTATAACTCAAATGCCATCCTACGCTAAATTCCTTAAAGAAATTCTGTCCAATAAGAAAAAGCTAGAAGATAATGAAACTGTCATGCTTACTGCTGAATGTAGCGCAATTATTCAAGACACAATGCCTCCTAAACTCAAAGACCCTGGAAGTTTCTCTATTCCATGTGTAATTGGAAAATTTGTCATAGATAAAGCTTTATGTGATCTTGGAGCTAGTATAAGTGTGATGCCGTTATCTATATGCAAGAAACTTGAAATGGGAGAACTCAGACCAACCAAAATGTCCGTTCAATTAGCAGATAGGTCAATTAAATATCCTGCAGGAGTTCTCGAGAATGTTCCTGTACGCATTGGCCAATTCTATATACCAACCGATTTCATTATCATGGACATAAGGGAAGACGAAGTTACCCCAATCATTCTTGGAAGGCCTTTCTTAGCTACAGCCGGTGCAATTATAGATGTAAAAAGAGGAAAACTTACTTTTGAAGTAGGTGAAGAGAAAATCGAATTTATCCTCTCTCAATTCCTGAAAGCACCTGCAATTGAAGATACTTGTTACTTCATGGATATCATCGATGAATGTATAAAAGAAGCTGAGCTTGAAAATGAAGACAATCTCGATGAAAATCTGATTAGTAATCTAAGTGAATGCTTAGTTATAGCACCAGATCCTACACAATGTTTAAGGAAACCATCCCTAGAACTCAAAACACTTCCTAAAAATCTAAGATATGAATTCCTAGATTCCGAGCTTGAACGACCAGTGATAGTCAACGCAGAACTTGGCGAAACCGAAACTGAAAAACTTTTACAAACTCTGAGAAAATATCCAACAGCCTTAGGATATAATATCACTGATCTTAAAGGAATAAGCCCCTCTATCTGTATGCATCGCATTATGCTAGAAGAAGATTGTAAAACTTCAAGAGAACACCAGAGGAGACTAAACCCGATTATGAGCGAGGTTGTGAAAAAGGAAGTTATGAAGTTATTAGAAGCAGGAATCATATATCCTATATCCGATAGCAAATGGGTTAGTCCTGTGCATGTTGTACCTAAGAAAGGAGGTGTCACAGTTGTCGAAAATGAGAAAGGAGAAATCATAACTAAAAGAGTCGAATCTGGATGGAGGATGTGCATCGATTATCGTAAACTTAACAAAGCCACCAGAAAAGATCATTTCCCTTTACCATTTATTGATCAAATGTTAGAACGTTTAGCTAGACACTCTCATTTCTGTTTCTTGGACGGTTATTCGGGTTTCTTTCAGATACCTATTCATCCTAATGACCAAGAGAAAACAACTTTCACATGCCCTTTTGGAACCTTTGCTTATAGAAGAATGCCATTTGGTTTATGCAATGCTCCTGCAACTTTTCAAAGATGTATGATGGCAATATTTGCTGATTTTCTGGACAATATTATGGAAGTCTTCATGGACTATTTTTCCGTCTGTGGACAAAGCTTTGAAGAATGTTTAGAAAATTTAGAAAGGATATTAGAACGTTGTGTGAAGGTTAATCTAGTACTTAATTGGGAGAAATGCCATTTCATGGTACAAGAAGGAATTGTTTTAGGACACATTATATCCAAAAGAGAAATTGAAGTCGATTCTGCTAAAATTGAAGTTATTGAAAACCTTCAACCCCCGAAAACTGTTAGAGAAATCCGAAGCTTTTTAGGACACGCCGGTTTTTATCGATGATTCATTAAAGATTTCTCCAAGATAACTAAACCCCTAACTGAGCTATTAATGAAAGATGCTGAATTTATCTTCGACGAAAAATGTTTAGAAGCATTTCAAACACTTAAGAAAGCATTAATTTATGCGCCTATAATGCAAACTCCAGATTGGAATGAACCCTTTGAAATAATGTGTGACGCAAGCGACTATGCCGTAGGAGCTGTTTTAGGAAAGCGAAAGGATAAAAGATTCCACGTCATATATTATGCAAGTAGAACCCTGGATGAAGCGCAGATGAATTATGCTACAACCGAGAAAGAATTCTTAGCGGTGATCTTCGCATTAGACAAGTTTCGTTCCTACTTAGTAGGATCCAAAATAATCATATACACTGATCATGCTGCTATTAGATATCTCCTAACCAAAAAGGACGCTAAACCTAGACTCCTGAGATGGATATTGCTACTGCAAGAATTCGATTTAGAAATCAAAGATAAGAAAGGAACCGAAAACGTGGTAGCAGATCATCTCTCTAGACTAGAAAATCTTAAACATGAACAAGTGCCGATCGATGATGAATTCCAGTATGATAAACTAATTGCCCACGTGGAAGACACTGAACCAGATAAACTCATGGAGACCACCTTAGCCGTCTCCTCAGTGCCTTGGTATGCCAATTTCGTAAACTACCTCGCTGCAGGCGTTTTACCACCTGAACTTACCTACCAACAGAAGAAGAAATTCTTCCATGATCTTAAACAGTATTATTGGGACGAACCTTTACTTTTCAAGAGAGGTCCCGATGGAATTTTTCGCCGATGTGTGCCAGAAGAAGAAATTGAAAACATTATAAAACACTGTCATTCTGCACCTTACGGCGGGCATGCGAGTACATCCAAAACTTGTGCAAAGATTTTACAATCCGGCCTCTATTGGCCTAATCTATGGAAAGACGTACATGCCACCATCTTAACATGCGACCGGTGCCAACGCACCGGTAATATATCTAGACGTGACGAAATGCCACAAAAAGGCATTTTAGAAGTCGAAATCTTTGATGTGTGGGGGATAGATTTTATGGGACCCTTTCCATCTTCATCTGGCAACAACTATATACTCGTGGCTGTGGACTATGTCTCAAAATGGATAGAAGCTATAGCTTCTCCAACAAATGACACCCGAGTGGTAATTAAGCTGTTCAAGAACATAATTTTTCCTAGGTTCGGTGTACCAAGACTCGTTATAAGTGATGGTGGATCTCATTTCATTTCTAAAATCTTTGAAAAATTATTAGGAAAATATGGAGTTCGACATCGCATAGCTACACCTTACCATCCTCAAACCAGCGGACAAGTTGAAGTTTCAAATCGCGAGATAAAACAAATCCTTGAAAAAACTGTCGCTACGTCCAGAAAGGACTGGTCCTTTAAACTTTACGAAGCTTTATGGGCTTATAGAACTGCCTATAAAACTCCCATCGGTACCACCCCTTTCAAGCTTATTTACGGTAAGTCATGCCATCTCCTAGTTGAGTTAGAACACAAGGCCTATTGGGCCATTAAGAATCTAAACTTAAGTTACACTGCCGCTGGAGAAAAGCGTATCCTGGATATTAATGAATTGGAAGAACTTAGACAGGATGCGTATGAAAATGCTAGGATTTACAAAGAGCGCACAAAGAAATGGCACGATAAGCATATCTCTAGGAAGAATTTTAACATCGGTAACTTAGTATTACTATTTAACTCACGATTAAAATTATTTTCTGGGAAATTACGATCTAGATGGTCCGGACCTTTTGAAATAACTCGAGTTTATCCAAATGGTGCGATAGACATTAAGGGACCTTCGATTGAACCGTTTATAGTAAACGGGCAGCGTTTAAAACATTACCATCTAAATGAACTCGAGGGAACTTCTCAAACGATAAGTCTAGACGAGCCACACGCGCGATTAAAAGCCTAGTTTTTAGTCCTATTTGTCGAGCTTACGACATAAAACAAAGCGCTTTGTGGGAGACAACCCACCCTTTTATTTTTATTTATTTATTCATTGTATTTCTCCTCTTTGTCTTATTTCTTTCTATTCTATTTATTTTATTTCTTTCTTTCTTCTTATCGGCATTTTGGCCAATGCTGATCTTGTTTATTTTTCTTCTCGCCAGGCTATATTCTTACTTCTTATTTCTCTTCCCGCTATGTCTCGAGTTGACAATATGCCGGTTAGTTTCAGAGGGCGAAATCAACGCACCAAATATGGAGTTTTATCCGAGCGTGAAATGCTACCCACTATCTACCCTCATCACGGTGCTATGACTGCTCTTGGTATTCGTGATAATGTGCTTTTTCTGCTGAATCAGATTGGGTGGGATAGTTCACGCTTTATGACTTGCTATGCCACTTATCGGAACCTTACTTTGGAGTTCCTCAGCTCTTTGATGTACTTTCCTACTCATGGTTTCGCTTTACGCCGTGGGCTGATTATCTTCAGACTTTTTGGCATCACTTTCAAGTTTAACCATAAAGAATTGGGTGAGCTTCTTGGTCTTCCTAATGGCATAGGAGTTTATCATGAAACTCAGGAGGAGTGCCTTGGATTTAGAGAGCTTGACTATTTTTGGGGATCTATTTCTGGAATCCTTAACCCTGAGCCCGAGGACTTTGTATCAGAGAATATCCACAACCCGGCTTTCAGGTATTTCCATAAGATTCTGGCCCACACCATTTTTGGAAAACCCCAGAATGTCACTATTGTCTCTAAAGATGAGCTGTTTATCATGTATTGTGCTTCGCAAAACCGTCCGGTTAATGCGATCACTTATCTGATCCGTACCTTTATGGATCTCATTGATACTGATCATGCACCCATTCGGATGGGAGGTCTCGTCACTATGATTGCAAATGTTGTTGGACCTCGACAATCCTTTAAGCATCTGAATGCTTTTACGGGTATTACCTGCATGACCATCGAGTTCTGCTTCAACACTGGTATAATAGGTGATCTTGGCCCGACTGAGTTTACCTTGTTGATTAATGGTAAAGTTATGCAACTGTTTACCTTGCCTAACCCTGCTACGAGTGTGCATAACAAAGCCAACTGGCTTTTTGGTCTTGATCAGCAGCCTTCTCCGCCCCGCACTCCTGAGACTCCGCATGATTATGAGGTTTCGGAAGATTCTGAGGAAGATCCCACTGCTCCTTCAGGTTATTATGATCTGGGCCCTCCTCAACATGACTCTACCGCTCACTCTGTTGCTCCTGACACTGTTATGCATGAGGCTCCTACCACTGATTATGCCCCTGTCATCCACGCTATCCAGGTGGATCATCAGGCTTTGAGGGATGATTTGACTAGTTTGCGAGCAGACTTCTTTGGTTTTATGGATACTGTTTCTGCGCAATTTCAAGAAGTTTTCTCCTATTTTCATTCTTCCTCCGCTCCTAAGGCAGGACCATGTAGTGGCTAGAGTTTTTAAGTAGTTCGTTATATTTAGCTTAGTTTGATTTTGTTAGGAATTACAACGTTTCCGTTATGTTTTTTATGATTTACTTTCCAGACACATGATTCTGAAGATTGTAAGCAAATTTTGGGTCATCATTTTAAAAAGCCGTTTACGTTATTTTTCCTATAATTATATTGCAGCTTATTATATTATATGTTATGAATATATTTTGTTATAGGAATATTAGTATTATTACATGCCTACTGTCATTCACGCGCCTAAGAATATTCCCCAAACAAGCTGAGACGCACGCCTCAGCCCAACGCGCTGACCGGAGACGCACGCCTCCAACTTCCCATGCAGCTCTGAGACGCACGCCTCACGCGTGGTCTCCTATGTCAGGCGGGCGCCTCAGCTTTTGTCAGTTGGTCTTCCTGCATTTACCTGTCTTGCCCGTTTCGTTTCCCCATTCACCCCATTAACTCCTATTCAACACTCTTTATTCCCATTCAAACTATATTCCTTCCATTTCCCACCATTAATCTCCATTCAAATTTTCCCCTCCTTTTTCCAACACCCACTTATTATAATTTATCCCTCTTAAATCTCCCTCCACTATAAATACCATTCATCATTCTTTCTATTCTCACAACACTTCTAACCATCTCCACCATTTCCTCTCCTACACCCATATTTTCTACCTTTTTTCTTCTTCTACCCATATCCATCTATGGCTCCACGAAACAACCAACGACAAGTTAAGCCCGACCGACCACCACCCGATCTATCCAATATCATTTTCCGCGACAACGACGACGGCCAACAACTACAAAAATATACCAAATTCTATACCCGTTCCGTCGTCCCTACAAAATACATAAGTTCGGAATGTTTGGAAACCTTAGGAATGACCGATAGCATCGTATTAATGCTCAATAACACCGGTCTAACCAGTCTATGCACAAACCCATGTCCAACTTATGAACCACTCGTGCTTGAATTTCTTAGCTCCTTCTCGTACACAACACCCGTCGACGACCCCTACACAACCGGAACCGCCAACTTCCGCATGTTCAACCAAGAGTACTCTCTTGACCAAGAAAGAGTCGCCGAACTCTTATCCTTCACTCGCGGCGAGCATGTTCACTACAAACCTTTCGACGATGACAACGATCTTTCTTGGGATCAAGTCGGCTTCTCCTTATGGAATGATCTAACCGGTCAAACAACGGAAAGTTGGCGCGACCTCTATGCTTCTCAAATCCATAACCCGGCATTAAGGTACTTTCACCGCGTTCTTGCTAACACCATCTTCGGTCGGACCAATAATCACAAGGTCAACCAAAATGAGTTGTTCATCATTTTCTGCGCCCTTAATGGTCAGGCTGTCAACGTCGCTCCTTTCATGCTCAGTCACATCCATACATGCGCGAATGCGGCAGGTACTAATCCCTTTGTTTTTGGAGGCATCATCACCTCTTTAGCATTTGCTTTGGGCCTTTCCGCCGAGCTACTTTCTTTGTTATCATATATGATGCCAGCCACTCTTCTCGATGTCATCTATTGCCGAGATTCCCACATAATCTCTCCAAGACATGATGGCCGGTTTACATTGGTGATAAATCGTCGTCCCATTCCTGATATTGTGTTACCTTGTCCAATTCGTATCGACATCAGAGTCCGCGCAAATTGGCGTTATGCTCTCGATGCCCCTGCCGCCCAACAACCAGATAATCTCGCTGCAAATTTCGCAGCCATGCAGGCTCATATGCTTCGTCAAGATCAGTTGTTCCATGCAATGCAACAGAACCAAGCTGAGACTCTACGTCTCGTACAGGAAGTACAACGTGATCAACAGGAGATGCGACGCGAACAGCAACAATATGCTTTTTTCCATGATCGTAACCTCGAATCCTTACAAGCTCGCATAGCAGATGCCCTTCATCTAAATGATTCTACTTCTGACGTCGGACGAAGACCTCGTACTAGAGGACGAAGAACGAGAGCTCATGATTCCCAAAGTCACGAGTGATCGCCTTTCTCTTTTCATCTGCTTCTCCTTTGTTATTATTATCGCATTGAGGACATTGCTCCTTTTAAGTATGGGGGGGGGGGGTCAGATCATTTCCTTGTTCATTTCCATTTCCCTTGCTCACTTTGTAGTATTTTCTCGTTTTATTTCTTTTCTTGTACTGCAAAATTTCAATTCAATAAAATACTTATGCAAATTTTAATCTCTTATACAAAAATTTAAATTTGTGCTTACTCGAATTTCCCCTATTTCTTGAGCAATAACGAACAAAATATAACAATTTTAAACACGCATTTATAAAACATTACTCAATTAGTATTAAGGTTGCCTATTATAAACAAGAATTCGAGCAACTTAGCAAAATTGCTATCGTCTTAACACTTCAAAACCCCCGATGTGTTGGATCGATTTAAGTACTTATTATACCAAAACCTTTAAAACTTAGTTTTAGATTAGCCCCGAGTAGTTTATTAAGCAGTCGGCACCGCCATAAACACAAACTACGTGGAGAGCTGATGAATATAAGTGATTGATCAAATATTCTTAAGGAATTGCTTTTATCTGAAGATGCACTTATTAAGTTAGATGATCCTTACCAGATCATTTAATCCAACAGTTGCAGAAACTATAAATTTAAATGCATAATAATCCATTATAAATTGGTTCAGTGGTCCCTGGTGCTGAACTTGGTAGGGCGAATCACGATTCGATCCCCCGCAATTTTTAATTGGAACAAGGGAGTACCATATGATTAAATTACCAGAACTCCTAGCTGGCTTACTAAGATCAAATTCACTAACCAGTTACTCCACTATGTGCGTGTAAGGTAAAAGGCTTAATGTGATTGCACTAGAATGAAAACGGGTGAAATAAAACATAGTAGTAGGTTAAGCTATAATGACATGACTTGAATTGATCTGCCTAAATGGGATTATCCAGTGTTCCTACGGTAACTTTGGTGTTTAAGTTCGACTTAAATTCTCTAACAAAATTTTTCCCATTAGCAACCTAGTACGAAGTGATGTATGTCCTTATATCTGTGTTAAACTGCGCGTCATTGATTTTCACCTTTTTACTTTTGCTTGAGGACAAGCAACGGTTTAAGTATGGGGGAGTTTGATAACGCAATTTTATATAGTATATTTGATTTAATTTTCATAGGTAATGATTAGTATTTTTATCTAATTATTCCATTTTATTTCCATATTACGCCGGTATTTCTATTGTTTCAGGTATTTTATTTTAATTAGACAAATCGAGCAAAGTGAAGAAATTCAAGAGTTATTGGACTAAAGGTGCAAGAAATGAAGAGAAGGGGTGTGCAAAGCAATGATGATGGATCAAAAAGAGTCTATTACCTCCAAACGGGCCCAATAGAATTCAAACCCACGCAGCAAGAAAAAACCTAAAAGCGCATGCAAGAGTGAGACGCACGTCTCAACTATCTTCCTACAATTGAGGCGCCCGCCTCAGACTTTCCCCTTAGTGGGAGGCGCCCGTCTCAGCATAGTCAAAGGAAGAAAAAGTCAATTGGGGCGCCCGTCTCAACGTGGGCAAGTAAGAAGAGAAATTCAAGGACACGTGGGACACGAAAATATCTGAAGAGGTGGTTACGTTCAAAGACTATAAGAAGACATGAGAAAGTGAAAATTGGGACCGTTTTTGCTTAGAATTTTTTCCAGTTTTCAGAATTTTACTTTCATTTCAATTTACTAGTTTCCAGTGTAATTCGATTCCTAGTAGTATTTATTTCCAGCCAATTTTCTTTTCCCTTGCGAATACTTAGAATTTACTCCCGTTGAAGAACGAAGATTCTGTACGGATTGATTCAAGCTTCGAAGATTGTTTCCAGCATTATTTAATTCAGGTTCTTTATTCATACCAATTAATTAATTATTTGCATGAGAATATTTATTTAGCCATGAATTTAGTTATGATCATTAATTTCTTTTATGTATCCATGTCCGTTTTTCTGAGTATGTCTGGCTAAATTGTTTGAATATCGGTATGTAACGAGTTAATTCGAATGGATCCGGAATAAACAGGCTTGATTATATTTCATAAAATAAACACTTTTTCTGATTTAGTTATCTAGTTTATTTTGTTAAAAAAGTTTAGAAACCAACAGAGCGACAGTTTGAGGTTAATAAACTGACTAAGATTAGAAACCAACAGAGCGACAATTTGAGGTTTAGAATCAGATAGTAGATGCTAGGTATTGTTTTTAAAGATGGCGACAGCGTTTTAAAACCAATTAGACTTTATTTATTTTCAAAAAGTAATTTTAAAATCAATGGGATGGCGAAAGCGTACATTAGAGTTTAAAATTATAATTTACTTCAATAGAGCGAAAGTTTGAGAATAGATTTTTGAATAAATACTTTTTGCTGAAAAAGATATTATTATCACTTTTAGAAAATGAGCCTGTAGAAAGCCGGATTCTTTAGCGTTAACGACGTACATACCGATATTCGCATTATTATTATTTCAATTAGAATTAAGTTTTATTACCCGAAAATTCCCCAATTTAATTATTCGATAGCTATAGCTTTACATAGTAGTTTAGGTTACGTTAGTTCGATTTATAGTCCCTTAGGTTCGATATCTTTTAAAACTACGCGATAGGGATGTATACTTGCAGTCTCCCGATTAATTTAGACGATAAAGTCGCGATCAAAAAGCTTGAAACCTGCCACAATCGCACCATTGAGAAGGTAAAATGACCCTGTATTCTTGTCTTGCCAGGCCTTCATTGTGGTCAATTGTCTCTTTCACAATGAAGTTGTGGCTATGGCGGTCAAACCGTGTAACCATGTGAGTGTTGGCTTTAGCACTTTCAGCCTTAATGTATTTCATACAGCTTTCACTCCATAGTTGTCCTGATTGCAAGACCGCATACCACATTTCACCTCTTTTGGCAAATAACGCAGCCATCCTAAAATACGTGGATTTCACCAAGGCAATGATGGGGAGGTTTCGTATGCCCTTGAATACCCCATTCATTGATTCAATAAGATTTGTTGTCATATGCCCCCATCTTTGGCCATTGTCGTATGACCTAGTCCACTTTTCGACCGGTATATTGTCGATCCACGTACCGGCTTCTGGGTTAGACAAACGGATCTCGTTGCGGTAATATTTGAATGTGGGCTGTGTCAGTGCGTATCCCGCATTCATCACCGCTTTCCTCAATGTTTTGTCCTTGACCTCCCTCGAGAAATTCTGGACGATATGCCTGACGCAATAGACATGCGTAGAAGGAGGGTCATGCCAACCATTTGCCGGATTATTATAGGCACTTTCAATGGAGGCATGTCTGTCCGAGATCAAACAGAGATCTGGTTGAGGAGCCACGTGTGTACGAAGATTTTTCAGGAAAAAGCTCCAAGCACCACCGGTCTCCCCCTCGACAAGGGCAAACGCAACGGGGAAAATGTTATTGTTGCCATCTTGTGCAACTGCCATCAAAAGCGTGCCTTTGTACTTCCCATACAACCAAGTCCCGTCTATTTGTAGAATTGGTTTGCATGAAGCAAACCCTGTGATGCATGGTTGAAATGCCCAAAAGACGCGACTGAATATTCCGTTGCCATGTAGTAGACTACCATCTTGGGCGTACGCTGGCAATGTTTCCAGAACATAAATACTACCTGGAGAATATGTCTTGAGTGCATTTAGGTAGCGTGGAAGTTCTCGGTATGACTCCTCCCAGTTCCCGTACACCCTTTCAATCGTCTTAGTCTTTGCTAACCACGCCTTACGGTAAGACGGAGTTTAGTTAAAAACTGTGGTGATGTGGGAGATGATTGTTTTCACCTTCAAAGAAGGGTCGTTGCTGACCAGGGGTAGGATTTCTTGACAGATTAGATCATGGTTGAGTTTTCGGTGGTCTTGTGATTGAGTGGAACTTACACAAGTATGGGTAGTCATGGAACCTATGACCCAGCAGTCACCCCTTAGTATGTATGAAGCGGTCAGCTTGAACATACAGTCAGGGTGGACACACTTGATCTTGTACCTTTCCGGGTTTACACGATCCACCTTATAATCAACTGAGTTGAGCATGTGAAATTTTTTGATGGCCCTTATGCATTCCTCTCTATTACGAAACTTGTCCTTCTCTTTTAAATTTTCATCCGATTGCATATACGGTTGGAAAAACAAGTCCGTAGAAGGTTCATCTCCGCCCATGTTGAAGTTTGTCATGTGCGTAGGTGGTGTGTAGATTTTGTCGGTAGGAATACTTGGGATGCCATCATCGTCAGAATCGCCGTTCACCATTTCATCAAACTCTAACTCGTTATCTTCTTCTTCATCATCAACTGCATCCACCTCATCTTGCTCATTCTCCAAAGGATCAACCTCCTGTGTCACCGGAGGCTCTACCTCTTGTGTCACCGGAGGCTCTTGAAACAGAACGTACAACTCAATAGAGTCGTTTCCAGAATAGACATGGCTGGAAATCATGTTCTGGAAATCCTCGTCATCTTGAATTGCAACCTTATAAAAAATAACTTGGTTGTTTCCAAAAAAGTTTGGACTCTGATAAAATATCTGGGATACCGGGCCTCGTTCAAGTTTGGCCTCCAATCTTTTCTTAAAGTACGAGAAATTTGCTTTCCCGTTTAAGAGAAATCGGACATTGTCGGTGTTTCTAAACAAAAACCCAACTGTGGGACACATGTATGTCTCACCGTTGAAATGTGCTTTGACAACAAATTATGGTGAAGAGGCCATTGTGTAGAATTGTTTTAGGTATGAAGGTGGGAATGTTTTGGGTTTATTGATTGTATGAAGGTATGAATGCTGGAATGTTTGAAGGTTAGATGACTGATTCGAAGGTTGGAAAATTTTACAGTTTATGTGAATGAATGTTATGTTCAACGTAAGGCAAAAAATTTCAATTAAGTAAGTGATGCAACCCCCCAAGGCTGCCAATAATATTACACGCATGGGCTTATGCAGCCACCTAGCCTGCCACCCATCAACTCCAATGGCCTTGCATGCAACAAAGAAAGGAATCCCAAAGGCTGTCACGTAGCCTGAGCCAATGCTGTAAAACGTGACACCTCTTATTCGCCAAATGGGGTGGCGACACCATTCATTTTTGTACTATTTCGCCAAGTGAGATGGCGCCTCCCTTACTGTCCAATCGTGATACATGCATGGGCTTATGCTGCCACCTAGCCTGGCCCTATTCTGCACACATAAATTTTTTGTGTAAGACTCCACCCATCAACTCCAATGGCCTTGCATGCAACAAAGAAAGGAATCCCAAAGGATGTCACGTAGCCTGAGCCAATGCTGTAAAACGCGACACCTCTTATTCGCCAAATGGGGTGGCGACACCATTCATTTTTGTACTATTTCGCCAAGTGAGATGGCGCCTCCCTTACTGTCCAATCGTGATACATGCATGGGCTTATGCTGCCACCTAGCCTGGCCCTATTCTGCACACATAAATGTTTTGTGTAAGACTCCACCCATCAACTCCAATGTCCTTGCATGCAACAAAGAAAGGAATCCAAAAGGCTGTCACGTAGCCTGAGCCAATGCTGTAAAACGTGACACCTCTTATTCGCCAAATGGGGTGGCGACACCATTCATTTTTGTACTATTTCGCCAAGTGAGATGGCGCCTCCCTTACTGTCCAATCGTGATACATGCATGGGCTGCCACCTAGCCTGCAAGAGTGACACCTTACATGTTTTGTAAATGCATGCATGCATATGTGTAACACCCTAAGCATGCAAATGTGACACATCGCAGGCATGCAACCACTACATCAAACTTATTTGACTATAAATACATACCTTATGAAACATCTCTCACACCCACACAACTCTCTCACTCTCTGCTACGAAATATTTCTTAAGTCTATCATACTCTCTATTTCTTCCTAAGTCTTTCATTCTCTCAAGCGTTCTGAACAATGGCCCTTCTAACAATGGGAGATACTCACAGAGGCACAAGGGAAAACATTGCTGCATTTGTAAGTCTCTTCTTTGGTTATACATTTTTCATACTTCAAATAACGTGTTGTTCATCTTAATTAATCTTACTCTTGTTTAATTATGATCTCAGGATACACAAAGATTCAGAATCCGTTCGCACAAATACCTTGCTCCCGACCCATTTATCGTCCCTTATCTGGAATATGCAGGTTTCGGACACGTGATAAAGATCTCCAACTGCACCATTGACTCCAAATTCATTCTTGCAATGTTGGAGAGGTGGAGACCGGAGACCCATACATTTCACCTACCAATAGGTGAATGTACCATCACTCTCGAAGATGTTTACATGCTACTGGGCCTCCCTATTGACGGTAAGGCGGTGAACGGGTCGGTTCAACAACCGAACTCACAGTGTGAAGAACTGTTGGGTAGGGACATGGTAGAAGGTGGTGGAGCAAGAGGGCAGGGAATACTACTCACTGACCTGAAACGGCATTATGCAAGTATGGAATTAAATGAAAATTCCTCAGAGAATGACCGAGTAGTAAAATCCCGAACGTATATTATGATACTTTTTGGTACATTTTTATTTCTCGAAAGTACGGGAAATAGTGTAAATTTCATGTACTTACATTTACTAACAAATTTTGATAAAACTAGAAAATTTAGTTGGGGTTCTGCAGTATTAGCCCACCTGTACAGTTCCTTGTGCAAAAACGCAGTCAAGGAAAAATGTACATTTTATGGGTGCACATTTTTACTACAAGCCTGGGGTTGGTGGAGGATGGAGTCCTTAAACCCCATCAACAACAACACTTTTGGTTTCCCTTACGCAACAAAGTAAGTCATTAAGTTATAGCATTTATAACTATTCTTCTCTTTCCAAAATATATGCTAAAAATAACATGTTTCTCATTTCCTTTAGGTACTGCGTGAGGGGTATGGATTATGGCAAGAATCCCAGATTCAATGTCGCACTCTACCGGAATCTGTTGGATCACTTAGGCCCAGATGACGTACGTCGTAGCTTTTAACTTTTGTTCATTTTAATTATTTATACATTACTTTTGCGCTTACCTGATTTAAATTTTATCGCAGTTCGTCTGGAGACCATATTTGGGTTTGGACCATTCTCCAAATCCAGAGGATGCAGCAACTTGGACTGCAAAGACTGCACTCATTCGGTTCAACATTGTGGAGATGCACCACAGCGACCGTGTGAAGATGCAGTTCGGAATGATCCAAGAGATACCAAGTGATCCAACAGATTTGTCCCCCTGGCATCTAAAAAGGGTCGACGCCCAGTGGAATCTTACCAACTGGAAAGACTTTGCTCCAGAATGGTGTAAAATGTGGCAAAGGCGTCACCGCTACATCTTGCAATCCCCGGTTTTCCTTACTCAAGGTAACATGCGACACACCGATCAATATATGTCGTGGTACAGGTCGGTTAGTAACCCAGATATGCACGTGTCTCATCCGAGGTACTTGGTTGACCCACACACACAATGGGCACAACCCTCGATTCCCCACCAACAAACCCAAAATCCATCAACCTCAAACCAACCCCCAAGAAGAAACAGACCAACAAACACACAACCACATTCCCCACCACAACACAACTACAACCAAATGCCGTACTACCAACCACAATCACCGCCAAACTACCAATACCCGGAAATGCCTCAAACCCAACCACAATACCAACCCCAATACCAGCAAACCCACATACCCCATACACAATTTCAGTCTTCCACATATCCCAATATGGCGCCCTCAACATCCAGCCTTAGCCCTGATATGGGAATGTCAGAAGATTATGACCAACCCGAACAAACCTACCATCAACCACCATATCACCAAACAACCCAACATCCACAATACCAAACACCCCAAGATCCATTTCCTTTCTACCCCCCATACTCAGACGACCAATGCTACCGACCAACCATGGAACCCCACCCACCGCCAACACGACCAAACTTCGAGGGTATGGGTAACCGACTGTACCAGAGCGGATCTTCGAGATATGGAGATCTTACTAATTTTATGGATTCGGATCGCATTGACTTCGCTGGGCCATCGACCTTGCCGCAGCAGGAAACGAGACGGAACCCAGCAAGAGAAAGGCGGGGATGGGGATGCGGAACTGGGGGTCATTACCGGGTTCCTGGGAATCATTGATATATCTTTTTTTTTCCCAGTATTTTTTTGTATCTATTTTTTTACTGTTCTTTAAATGTAAAACAGTTGAATGTAATTATTTTTTTTTAAATAAAAAATCCATTTTGTTTATCTCTGTCTAATACGCAACGCGTAGGAAAGAAAAAAAAAATTTTTTTTTTGACCTAATTTTGTACATAGGCGCCATCTCACTTGGCTTAGGGCTTGCCCTTTGCCCTTAGGCGCCAAGTGAGATGGCGCCTCCCTTAAAAAAAGAGGAGCATGCGCCAAATGAGATGGCTCCTCCTTTGTGGAGCCATCTCAAACATGGTTATTTGCGTAATTTTTTCCGAAACCCGGTTATTTGCGAAATATTTTTTTAATACATGGTTATTAATAAAAAAAATTCAAATTCTGATCTAGACACCGTGTGTTAGTATGTGTATCCATTACACGCATATGTTTCTAAATTGTACAAATAAAAACAATAATCCTTAATTTTCACGAATTTTGATATGAATACGCGTGTGTTTTTACGAGTACTAGTGTGTACATTCTATTATTATTTGTGTTTAAGTTCATGTAATTGATTTAATTAATAAAGTATTTATTATTATAAAATTCACACAATTAGTAAAATAAATATATATATATATATATATATATATATATATATATATATATATATATATATATATATATATATATATATATTTGTTTTGATGATCATAAAATAATTATGAATCTTTTATATTAGCATATAATTTTAATGTTATTCAACTCATATATTATTTATGTATGTTTGTCTAGTATTTTTCACTTATAAATATTTATCACATTCATTTCTATATATTAGTAACATAAATAATCATTAAAAATAACACATTTTTTCCGTATTACATTTAAGTAAATTTATTTTTAAACTTTAAAAGAAGAGAAAAACATTTTAATAGGTGAAATAATGACAATTAATTATAAATGATAAATTCCAATAAAATAAAAAAAAATTAAAAATTACTATTTTAATTTGCAGCATTTGTTGGAACAAAAGATTCAAGAAAGATGAATAATGTGAAAAACAACAACAACAACAAGAGAGAGAGAGAGAGTTGAGTTAGTTAAGTGTAACTAACTTTATAACTGAATTCTGTTATTGTTGTTGCTACTACTTTCATTTCAAATATAATTGCCTTATATATAGGCAAAATAGCCCAGGCCCAAAAATGCTAAAACCCAAATAACAACATAACAAGAATTAACTAACTAGCCACCCCCTAATTCATGTTATCAAGACTTCTCATCCCAAATCCTTTCTTTAACTCTTCAAATCTCACTTTCTTCAGAGATTTGGTGAATATGTCAGCTAGTTGCACTTTTGTCTTGCAATATTTTATTTCAAACTTCCCTTTGTTGATATGAGAATATACATAGTAAAAAGGATAGATTCTGAGGCTGAAACAAAATCATGACTCGAAGAAACAGAAGAGTTACAAATTTGAGAACATCTTCTACTGAATAGTTTGGAAACCACAACAAGGGCCTGTGGAATTAAATGATATTAGATTTCTTTCTAAATGTAATTGAGGCTATTTTTGAAACCTTATTTTTGTTGCAATCGTTGTGTTGATTCCACAATGTATAACTTCAATTATTACTATATTTATATTATCAATTCATATACATCTTTGTTCTTCTTTCTTACTAGTTAGGTTTTAAAAAACGATTGCGGTCACGTTATGGTTGTAGTCATCGTGGTGTGAGTTAACCACAATTTATTTTTTAATATAAAAGCGGTAATAACAATATCGATATCGGCATTTTTCAAAACCATTTTTAAAACCCCGCTAGTTACATTGCTCACATATGGTCTTTTTTTCCTTCAATTAATTTAAATATGAGTTTACACTTAATTGAAAAGACACATCCTAAGTTTCTCTTACACTAAGTTCACACAAAAACTAATATTCCACTAATTTAAACCTTTTAGGATGAGTAAGAATTACAATGTAAAATCATAACGCTTAAGAGATTTACTTGGGCCTAAAAAGAAGGACTAATAATACAAATCATTTTATTTATGAAAACTAAAATAAAATATTGCTTGTAGTTAGACTCTAAATGCAGCTTTGTAGGCTTTCCTTTGAAAAAGGGAACTCCAAGGTATATGAAAAGAAGAGAACCAACATTAAAAAGCTAATGAGGAGGAAATGTTATTCAATTTGGTATTTGAAATGGAGCCTCTATAGATTTTAGACTTATGGGGGTTTATGACCTGAGCAGAGATACACATAAGAAAAACCTTATTTAGTCAGGGATTTTTGCTGGAGGATAAAATCCTCACTGAATTTATTACGTTGCCAGATGATGAACCTCTCGCAACACATAAAACAAAAAAATATTTAATAGCACTTTGGCATGGGTACTCCCCTCACAAATACATTAGGGGAATTTCAAAATTTTAAATTATGCATTGCGAGGTGCTATGAAAAAGCGTGTCATAATACTTGATAATTTTTCAGGGGCTAACCCCCTCGCAAAACTACATGACAATTTTCCATGGGCTTCCTCTAGATAAAGGAGAATATCTACATGCAATCTCATTATTGTTTAATATGCCAGCTCGTGCATTTATTACTTGACAATTTTCCGGAGGCTAACCCCCTCACAAATTGCCACCATTTTTATCCACAACACCTTTTCTCTTCTCACTTCAATTTTTACAACTTCTTTAACTCTTTTTTCTCTCTCAACATTTCTCCATTTCATCACGTTTCTCTCTTTATACTTTCATAACTCTAATCTCATCATTTTTCTCTCTCAATACTTCCATTTTTTTCTCTTCTTTTTCTCAACAACAATCAATTAAATCAACTCATTTTCTCAACTCAAACATATTTAATCTTAGATACTTTATTAAATAGTTGATTTATGTATCTATTTTGTTTTATGATTGAATTTATAATATAATTCTTTTATTTTATTTTATTTATTTTCTGTTTTCTGTTATATATATATATATATATATATATATATATATATATATATATATATATATATATATATATATATATATATATATATATATATATATATATTAAAAACAGTATATTTATATATATATATATATATATATTAAAAACAGTATATTTATATATATATATATATATATATATATATATATATATATATATATATATATATATATATATATATATATATATATATATATATATATATATATATATATATATATATATATATATATATATATATATATATATACACTCTAAGAAATATGTTTAGGATTTTTAAAATATAAATATTAAAAACATTATTTGTAGTATTTTCATATTGATTCTATTAATTATGTTTAAATTTTAATTATATTATAATTATATTTATTCTATTAATTATATTTTAATTATATTTTTTTATATTTATTATATATTTTTCCAAGGGCTTAACCCTAAGCAAATGGAAAACGCATATATTTTGTCATGGGCTTAACCCCAAGCAAATGGAAAATGCATACAATTTGCCAGAGGCTTATCCCCAAGCAAAATTTCTGACGCACTGAACTATTAGATGCACTACTAGGTTGCGCATACGTCTGCATATTACAGACTTGAAAATTGTGATTGCATTTTGCGAGGGGGTTAGCCCCTAGAAAATAGGCGACGTGGAAAGCCCCTCGCAAAACAATTTGCGACCCCTGTTTTTCTAGGGGAGCAGTCCCCTCGCAAATTTTGCATTTGTGTGGAGTTTTTGCCACGTGTGAGGGGCATATCCACTAGTAAATTGCGCTTTTTTATAGTGATATAAGCATACCTAGTAAAGAAATTAGTAAGCACCTAGATATTACTAGAGGATTGATAACCAGAAATCGTATCATATAATTATTACATTTTTTATCGATTTTCATAATACATTAAATCGTTGAACTCCCGATTGTTCCGAGTTTTTGTGTCTTTTCACAGGTACAACATGTTTCAAATCAAATCAGTGAAAAAGGATCACATGAAGGAAGTTAACCAAGAATCAGAAGAAAAAGAACTAAATCTGCAAAATCTGCAGATTTTGTTGTCATGACGACCGTCACACCCCATGACGAGCGTAACGCGCTCACAACTTGAAGTACGCTTGTCACACATCATTGACGAACGTAACACGCTATTTAAGCGCATTACCACTGTCACCTCCTCTTGACGACCGTCACACACGCTTAATTCAATGTTATGCATAACAGGAGACGTGGGCAACGTAATGGACGATTTTCTTCTCCTACAATTCCTCAACTTCAGCAACTATCAATCCGAGTCTTCCTCCACTCAAGCAGTTCCTAAATTCTCTTAACTACAAAAATCCTCTTCTATAAATAGGAGGCATTTTAATGGAACAGGGTCAGAGATTTTTCTACAGAGCCAAACTTCTGCTTTTCTGCATTATTCTATTTTATTTGCTTTTGAACCATTTATACCTACTGTAACTTTTAGTTTCCTAGAATTAGTTTCTAAAGTGTTAGTTCTTCATCTAAGAATTAACACGGTCATATATTTCAATTAATTGCAAGGAATTTGTACGCACTCAAGATTACCACAGCAACATTATTTACAGGTTTTTATGCAATTGATTTTTATTATTCTTATGCTATGTTATTTATTTTTATGAATTGTATTTTAAGTTGCATGGTTACTAAATATATTATGTCTGGCTAAATTCGTTTGTACCGGTATGTGACCCCTAAGCACCGAAGGAATTCGGTGATAACTTTGCTAAAAACTTTTATAAATAATTTCTGGTTTCCAATTTCCATATTTAATTTAACTACCCTTGTCACGAGAGTGAGAGGATATTTAACACACGATTTTGCCACGAGAGTGGGAAATTAATTAAGGCAAGAACCTGCATGCGAGAGCTGGGGTTCGACCCAGATAATGGTAACGAAACATTAATTTTTAAATACACGAGAGTGTTTTAACAAATTAATTAAACTCAAGTTGTTTTCAAAAAGTGTTATTAAATTTAAAGTGCATCCACTAGGTTTAATAGCATGACTTATCTCATGAACACGAGAGTGTATGTCTCAGGTTTTTAAACAATTCATTTTTACCGAAATACTTTATATGCCAAGCGATTCACCGAATTCCCGAAGTCCGACTATCACATACCGGTATAGCTATTACTATTGTTTTTAAATTAAACTCTTTTTCCCCCTAAAACCAAATATTCATCGCTTAGTTAAACAATTGTAACATTAGATCATATGTGATTGATCCTCAGTCTCTGTGGGTTCGATAATCATTTAAAACTAGAACGACTAAACTGTATACTTGCAGTTAGTATCCCAATAGACTCATAAAGTCCTGATCAAGTTTTTGGCGTTGCTGTCGGGGACTGATTAGTCAATTAAGTACGATTCTTTTGTTGCGCGTTTAGACTAGGAAACAGAAACCCTCTTTCGATTTGTATGCCAAGGACTCGTTCACAAGGCGAACCACTTGACAAATCGACGGACGAACCTGAACGCATCCTTTCCATAAGACGAACAATCAGGGATTACTGTTTAAATCACGTTATTCCTTTACCCAAACTCGAAATCAAGATTGATTCTGAAACATATTCTAATTCTTCCTCTAAAACCGAAACTAATCCAGAAGTAGACATGGCCGAAGAACGAAGGACCCGTCCACTGAAGGAGTACGCAACCCCATTACAACAAGAACCCCACAACAGCATTACTGCTCCAGCAATTAATCGAAACGATTTTCATCTGGCCATCTTCTGTGAACTCCAGCGTTGTTTCTTTAATCAGATCTTGAATTTTGTTTCTCAATGCCCAACAGCTATCGGTGTCATGTCCAGGACTGTTGGAGTGATACGCACATCTTGCATTTGGATTGTACCCTGGAGAGGCTGTGTTGGGATTCCGAGGGGGGTCCCTTAATACAATCATCTTGACTTCCAACAAGCATTGCAGCACTTGAGATAATGACATGCTAATCTCAGTGAAGCGCTTTTCAGATGTATTTCGCTTACGCCGATTACCCTGTTGACGTTGGCGAGGTTGTTGTTGGGCTTGTGACCCTGAAGCAAAACTGGGGAGGTTTTCTCTCGGCTTCTTGTCTCAAGGGAGGCTGAATGATGACTTGATCCTCGGCCCTAGTTGTTTGCCCCATTTGGTTACATTCATCTTGATGAAGCTTGTTGATGAGGACTCTCAGCTCCTCTTTGCCCTTGTGCCATGTTTTGGATGAGAGCCATCTGGCCCACCAGTTGTCACATCATCTGGATTTTCATTATGGCTATCTCAGTTCATAGTAGCTCCAGTTGATCATCTTTGTTTCCCTCAGGATTCCCCCATGATCATGCCCCTAGCATGGAAAGATTTCACTTCTTCCTGCCCCTTGGATAAGTTCAAGAACATCTCTTGCAGTTGAGCGTTTTGAGCCTGGATGTCCTTGATAGTCTTCTCTAGAGCCATCTCTACTGAAATAAACAGTAGGAAGATAAAGAGACCTGAAGGGGAGAAACCTGTCATGATAAGATGTGTGATATGTGGATGAATGTTTTCAAGGATCTCGCGGGATAAACATAAGAAAATGTTGGAAATTGAGTTTTGATCAACATCTTTGATTGGAGAACTTCGTATCGGTGGATGTCTTTCCACGAGAATCAAGCTCACCATGTCAAGTGGGTCATAGCCCTTGACTCAAGTTGTTGTACTTTATCTTTGACGGTGTTTATTTAGAGGAAAATGAATCCTCTTGCCCCTTGATAGACATCTGGTTCATTGTGAACCTGCATCAAAGACCCTCGAGATCCTTGAAATGGTTATTGAAAATGCTATGGTATGATGTTATGATGTTATGTACAAGTATGTGAAGTGAGCAGGTTTATATACAAATAATCGTATTCACACAAAGCAGACAAGTCCTTAGGTTTAGGCTTGCATGACATTTGTAGGTAAGTACCCTCTTGAAGTTTAGTTGGCTCAACCTATCCTAGAAATAGTAATCGGGTTCTAAAGGAGCTCAATATCAATGGATTATTTCCTTGTTCATTGTTTCAATTTAGCCTCTTACCAGCGACCGAAATATTCCAAGGAACCAACCCTTAATGAGTGCATTATTGAGTATCTACCAACTTCGGACTGCACCAAAGCCAGTCATCTCACTACATCCTAAAAGGCCAAGTTGGTCAAGTAAGGTTCTAAGGTCAGTTGATGTTTCACGACACCATGCGGTGGCCCTGTACTCTCCTTGATTCAACTCAAGGGTTACCGGTACCAACCAAAGTGCCACATTAACGTAGCTACTGCTTCAACCATGTCGGTATACCCCGCACAGTTCCC
>CATIWC010002168.1:0-99860 GCA_948472305.1 Vicia faba
TTGTCCACTTATTCGATATGGTTATAATAATTAGACACCTATTTCGTCTCCATTTGCAAATTGTACCCCCATCCCCTAATTATGTAATAGCTTAGGATTTTAATTTCTGCAAATTTACCGTTTTTCATATAATTGTTAGTAAGATAGGGCGTGTATCGTAAGATAAAATCAACCGTTAGAAAAACCTAATCTCAAAGACAAAATGCATGCAATCAAATACAATTTTCACACATACATGCAGTTTTTCCTTCTTTTTACACTGTTTTTGCATTGTATATATATATATATATATATATATATATATATATATATATATATATATATATATATATATATATATATATATATATATATATATATATATATATATATATATATATATATATATATATATATATATATATATATATATATATATATATATATATATATATATATATATAGTTTAGGGTTTAGGGTTTAGGGTTTAGGGTTTAGGGTTTAGGGTTTAGGGTTTAGGCACCTATTTAGGGTTTATTGTCCACTTATTCGATATGGTTATAATAATTAGACACCTATTTCGTCTCCATTTGCAAATTGTACCCCCATCCCCTAATTATGTAATAGCTTAGGATTTTAATTTCTGCAAATTTACCGTTTTTCATATAATTGTTAGTAAGATAGGGCGTGTATCGTAAGATAAAATCAACCGTTAGAAAAACCTAATCTCAAAGACAAAATGCATGCAATCAAATACAATTTTCACACATGCACCTGTAGGTAATCTCACTTGTTGCCCCGGAAAATAGTCATGTCCCTCGAATATGGGCGTTTTAGCAAAGACCCTCGATAAAAGATCGTAGTCCCTTGATGTCCCTCGATGTTGCCTTTGGTAAAGGATCTAGTCCCTAACAAAATTGCTAAAACGTCTCATAGGTTGCCTTCTATGACAATACAAATGACCCACGCCCGTCCCTTCATATCCAACAATGGAGCTTCTTATCAATAAATGGTAAGATAGCAACATCTAAAGGAGGAGGAAAAGAATAAAGACCTTTTGGGTAGGTAGGACGCCCGTAGTTGCTTGCTTGCTCACAACTAAAAAACCATTTTCACACCAACACTTTCAATTAAAACATTTTCAAAAGTCAAAACACTTTGTACGCGTTCTTATAGAGACGAGAATCATTACAAAGGCACTTTTCAAAATCACTTTCAAAAACATCTTCCACAACAAACATCTCTTTGAACTATTTTCGAAACCAACACATTGTACGCATTCTTATAGAGACGACAATCATTATAAAGACATTTTCAAAATATTTTCAAACCCACACCACAAAGCACATTTTCAAACAAAAGCAAGTGATATAGAAAGCAACTAAAAGCCCGTAGATAACTACGGATGAAAAGGGTGCTAATACCTTCCCTTTTCATAAACTACCCCCCGAACTCAAGAAAACATATCTAAAGGTCTTTCTTGTTCTTTTCACCCTTTCCTTATTGGATAAAAGAAAAGTCGGCGGCAACTCTTGCTATCCGTAACAATTGCGATCAAACGAAAAACAACCAAGTTAGTTCTTCCACCGTATTACAGAGCTGGCGACTCTGCTGGGGAATAAAAACTTAAAAGTGGGGTTACCTTAGAGCTAGATCACCTTTATAATGATTTCTTTGTTTGACTTTCTTGTTTTACTTTTTTGGGGTTTTGTTTTGATCCTACACCTGAATCCGAGGCACCTTTTTGGTAAGTAACAATAGATTGTGGAAACTGTACAGCGTAGATCGATATGGTTGAAGCAATGGCTACGTTAGTGTGACGTATTTGTTGGTACCAGTATCCCTTGTGTTGAATCGAAGAGAATACGGAGCCGATGAGCAGTGTCATGAAGCACTAACTGACCTTAGAACCTTAATTGAACAACTTGGCCATTAAGAAGTAGTGAGATAGCCGACTTTGGTGTAAAACTGAAGATTGGTTGATACTCGATGCTACACTCATTGAGATCAGACTTTTAGGATATCTCAGCCGCAAGAAAAGATTGATTGTGCTGAGACAATGCCTAAAATAAAGGTCAGTGATATTGAGATCCCCTATAACCCGGTTACTTTCTAGGATAGGTTAAACCAACTAAACTTCAAGAGGGTACTTACCTACAAACTCCATACAAGCCTAAACCTAAGGACTTGTCTGCTTTGTGTGTATATGATTATTTGTACATAACAACTTGCTTGCTTTGCATACTTGTACATAACATCATGACATCATACCATAGCATTTTCAATAACCATTTCAAGGATCTCATGGGCATATGATGCAGGGTCATGATGAACCAGACATCTATCAAGGGGCAAGAGGATTTATACTCCTCTAACCAAACATCGTCAAGAACTAAAGCACGGTGAAAAGAGTCATGGGCTATGACCCACTTGACACAGTGAGCTTGATTTCATGTGGAAGGACATCCATCGATACGAAGTTCTCCAATCAAAGTTGTGATCAAAGTTCAACTTCTAACATCTTCTTGTGTTTACCCTGTGAGATCCTTGAAAACATGCATCCACATACCATGCATCATATCATGACAAGTTTTCTCCACACATGTTTCCTTATCTTTCTACTGTTTATTTCTGTAAGGTGGATATGGAACAAACAATGAAGGATCTTCAAACACAGAATACTCAATTCCAACAGATGTTCCTGACTTTGGTTAAAGGGCAAGAGGACCTGAAGACTCTTCTTCTCAAAGACAAGAAGAAAAAGACAAAGAAATATGTGGGTGTCCTTAACTTGGGAAGGAGGTTCATAGGACCAGCAAAGCAAGCTCTAGAATTCGCAACTCTGTCAACTGAGAGGGACAACCATATAAAAGAAAGGGACCACAGTCTGGGGTCTAACGAAGAAGAGGCTGACTACACTGAAGAACAATATCCTCCTGCTAATGACAAATATAAACAGCTAGAGGATTGTCTCAATGCCATGGAAATTCAGAGGGTACCTGGTTTGGATTTTGAAGATCTGTGTTTGGTTTCTAGAGTGGTCATCCCACTGAAATTCAAGATTCTTGCTTTTGCCAAGTATGACGGGGTCTCTTGTCCTAAGATGTATCTGAGATCTTATGTCCGTAAGATTCAGCCACACACCACTGATCAAAAGCTCTGGGTCCATTTCTTCCAAGAGAGTCTAGCTGGGACTTAACTTGAATGGTTCTATCAATTGGAAGGTTCTCGCATCCACACCTGGGAGGATCTAGTTATTGCTTTCTACAAGCAGTATCAATACAACGCTGATCTTGCACCAACTCGTGTGCAGTTTTAGAATATGACCATGAGTTCTAACAAGAGCTTCAAAGAATACGCCAAAAAATGGAGAGACCTGGTTGGTAGGGTGCAACCACCCTTAACTAACATGGAGCTGGTTGATATATTTATGGGAACTTTGACAAGACCTTTCTTCAATCACCTAGTTGGAAGCTCCTCAACTGGGTTCACTGAGTTGATTCTAACTGGGGAATAAGTTGAAAATGGAATCAGAAGCGGCAAGATCCAAGGGGCTACATCCTATGATACTCAGAAGAAGCCATACAATGGGAAGAAAGAGTCTGATTTTGTGTGTTGTACCCCAAAATTTTCCCTCCCATTTTTTTCAAGACATGCTCATTGAAGTCTTTAATTGCTCAAGGATGACCAAGAATTGACCAGACAAATTCTCCTCCTAAACAATGAACCTCTAATTAGGGTTTCAATTTTCACAGAGATATGTGAGCTCCAAAGGTCTCAAATGTTTTCCATTGTCCTAATATGCCTTCAAGATTGTCCATGATAAATTTCATGCCTTACACTACAAGTTTACTCAGTCAATTTCTCAAATGTTTGTAAATCAACTGTACTAGGTCAAAAGTCAACTGTGGCCAATATACAGTCAAACTTCAAGATTTTTGGTCAACATCAACATTTTGAAGTAATATCCATCATTTGATCAAGGGTTTATTATGATTCCTCGAGGAATGCTCTAAATTTACCAAAAGTTAAGAATTTCTAAATTAGGGTTTCTATAGGAAAAGTCAACTGAACTTTGACCAGGCATAACTTTCACATACTTCATCCATTTTTCCCCAACCAAAACTCATTTTGAAGAGAATCCAATTACCTACAACTTATCTTTTTCCCTCAAGTACAAGAAATGCACTATTTGAAAGATACAAGCTCATACATTACAGGTCATTTTCAGAAAGTCAACAAAAGACACTTTTTGTCAAGACCATTTACATCAAGATAAAGTCATCAAATGCAAAATTGATAAAAAGAGGGATTGAAGTAGACATATTGGGCTTTATAAAAAGTCAAATATCATCATCATGATATAAAAATTTAGCAAGTTATGGGTTGTCCAAGTTGGGAAAATTTAAGAAAATTCAAAGATGGTGCATTGAGCAAATTTAAACTTTTGGGTCAATGGTCTAACTTTTTGAGGTTCAAACATTCTCATGACCTTATAGATGACCTCTAATCTCATTTTTATATTGCCTTACAATTTTTATCTATTTTGTTCATATTTATTTTGATTTATTTCGAATAAATATAAAATAAATTGTACAAAATATTAAAAGATGGGCCTTGGCCTTTGGGCTAGTGTTTTGTCTTGTCTTGAGGCCCATAATTCATGCAAGAAGTGTCCAGGTACATCCAAGTTTCAACATGGCATGAAATCTCAATTTTTGGCATGTTTTCAAATTTTGAATAATGGCCTTAAACATGACCTTAATGCCTTGGATTCTTTCCATTTTCCTCTTTCACTCCCTCTCCTCTATTTATACAAGCCATTTGCAAGCATTACACACGCATACACAGCCTGAGAAAAGCTCCACAAATTTCCAAAAAATCTCCAAAATCGTGAAAATCCAAAACCACATTTCCAGCTTCTTTTGATCTAATTCAAAGGCCCCATCACATTCTTATGAATATCAGGAGTCTATCCCTACCATTTTCAAAGCTCATAGCATCCTCAAGCAGCCGAATCGTGCATCACCGGTCAAGCAAGGTTTGCAACATTTGAAACTATGATTTTACGTAGTATTGATACTGTTGATGATTTGATTTGTGTTTAGCATGTTTATTAGAGCAGGTGTGACGCTTGGCATGGGGGTTTTGAGGCCTGAATCGTGTGATGCCATTGTTGGCGCATCACAAATGGAAAGCTTCGCAACTCCTAATCTAGGACGATTCAGGCCAAAGTAGCCTCGTATTTGGAATTAGGGGAGGATTTTAAGGGGTGTAGGTTAGGTTTAATCCCTTGATTTTTGCTATTTTTGCAAATCAGCATTTGAGCCTACCGGAGAAGAAAACCGGAGAGTTGACTTCAGTGGGCTGACTCTGGCAGCATACGCGTCTCTTCCCTATTGGTCTATTTAGTCAACACGCACGTTTTTTATTTTCAAATATATTTCTAACTTTGTTTCATATATTTTATTATTTTGTTGTTTATACAACCGATTGATGAGTTGGCTCAGTTGGTAGGAGGGGACGCATATGAAGGGAAGGACCTGGGCTCGATACCCAGGTCTTACAATTTTATTTTTCTAATATAACACTTGCAGATCCAGCATAATACTCCTTAACATGCCTACCATACACTCTTCAATTCCCACCATTAGATCTATACAGATCTGATCCAAGACGCCAAACCCATGGGATCATGTTGCACCCTCCAAAGGCTACCCTTACTGGATCCAGTGCTGGTGAAATGGGCCTGGATCTAGTTTTGCAATTCATACCCCCCATTGCGGATTATGCCAGGCCCATTTGCATTTTTATTATTATTTGTTTTATTGTTTATTTATTTTAATCATTTTTTCTATAATAATATAAAAATAATAATCAGAAAAGTCATAAAAAATATAGTTTTAGGTTTTTCTTATTAAATTAATTTTTGTAAATTAATTATTTAATTATTTTAACTTCTTTTCTTTATTAAAATTAAATAAACCTATGATTTATTCCATTTTAATCTATTTTCTTTTCATAATAAAAATATAAAAAATTAGAATTAACTCCTTTTAATTAGTTTTAATTTTTTCTTTAGATCTAGAATTAGGTTAACTAATCTAATTCTTATTTAAAAATCTTCTTAAATAAAATAAAAAAACAAACAAAAGGATTTTTATTCCATATGGTCTTAGACGTCTTTTCTATTTCGCACGCAATTTTGTTTTAGCGTTATCATATTATTGAATTTTCTTCCTGGTTGTAATAGACTATAATTAGGACTATTTTATTTCTCTACTTTTTATTTTTTCCCCAAAGTTTTGGAATTGTAATATTCCCCCTCCCCGAAGCTTTGTAATAGTGTAGGATTTATATTCCCGTATTTTAATTTTTGTATAATATTAAACTGCTAAATGTATGACCAATAGAATTGTATGGTAAGATTAATAATCAAACGTTAGCAAACTTAACACAAGACTAAAATAACTGAACATAACACACCTTGCACATATACACCTCTAGGGTACGCCCACTTCGGTTTCCTTCGGAAAAAGTCACAACTCTAGAAACGTGAGAGATTTTAGTGGCTACCCTCCGGTTTAAAAGATCATAAGTCCCTCGATGACCCTCTCGATGTTTCCTCGGTAAAAATATGATCTTAGAACCCTAAGGTAGTTACTAAAACTTCTTGCCAAGTTGCCTTTGTGACTATAAATTATCCCTTCGAATGTCCCTCATACATCTAAACGATTATGGCTACCTACTCACTAATAGTAGGATAGCCTTGTCTAAAGGAAAAGAGGAAAAGAACAACCCTTTTAAGTAAAGTAAATAGTTGTTAGATGCTTGCTTTAAAAAACAAATTTTCACACTTACACAAAACAATTTTCAAAAACATTTTCAAATGTTTTATCAACACTCTTGAGGACTGATGCAAGAGTTATCATAAAGTAAATCGCCGCACTAAGGCATTTTCAAAATACTTTTCAAAAACACACAAAAGCACAAGGTATTTTTCAAATGAGCTACGCATCTAAGAGCCTGTAGAAAACTACGGATGGAAAGAGTGCTAACACCTTCCCTTTCCATAATCTACCCCCTTACTCAAAATTCTCGAAAAGGTCTTTTTCTATTCTTTTCACCCTTTCCTTTGTTGGATAAAAGAAAAGTCGGTGGCGACTCTTGCTTACCACAACATTTGCAAATACAAACACAAAACCAGTATAACAGTCAATTCTCCCACCGTATCGCTAGAACTGGCGACTCTGTTAGGGATAAAAAAAAAGTGGGGTTACCTTAGAGATTAGATCATATTTAATTTACTTTCCTTGTATGCTTTGATTGCTTTATCTTTAAGGGTTTGCTTGGGTTTACTTGTAAAGATCCTACACCCGGATTTGGGGCACCTTTTAGGTAAGTAGCAATAGATCGTGGGGAATGTACAGGGTATACCGACACAGTTGAAACAATAGCTACATTGGTGTGACACATTTGTTGCTACCGGTAGCCCTTGAGTAGTCAAGGAGAATACGGGGCTGCTGTGTGGTGTCATGAAGCACCAAATGACCTTAGAACCTTTAATTGAACCAACTTGGCCATTAGGAAGTAGTGAGATAGCAGTCTTTGGTGTAATATGAAGTTGGTTGATACTCGATACTACACTCATTGAGATCTGACTTTTGGGATATTTCAGTCGCCAATAAAGAGGCTTACGCTGAAACAATGCTCAGTGAAGAAAGATCAGTGATATTGAGATTCCCTAGAATCCAAGTACTATTGATAGGACATGTTGAACCAACTATACTTCAAGAGGGTACTTACCTATGGAATCCATGCAAGCCTAAACCTAAGGATCTGTTTATGTGATTATATATATATGTTTGTACATAACATCATAACATCATAATATGGCATATCACACTAACCATTTCAAGGACTGTTAGGACTTATCTTTGTGTCTGTTTTGTAGGACATGGCTCCCATTTGCAGAAATACTATTCAAGTCAACCTTGTAAGGGTGCCTCCTTAACCCAAATAGTTAGCATCAAGGGTTCCTAAGAATTCCTCATTTACTAAAAGACATGGTCAACTCCTCAGTTTGGTCACTTAAAGCCCTAATGAAGACATGGTGAAAGTTCTCTTCCAGTTCTTTGACCCTTTACATCACTGTTTTATATTTCCCGACTACCAGTTGGTGCCTACCATGGAAGAGTTTTCTAAGTTATTAGGTGTTCCTATTCTCAATCAATTACCCTTCAACGGTATGGAAATAGACCCAAATCCCGAGGAAATTGCTCAAGCCCTGTATTTACAACGATCCAACATTGTAACCAACTGGGAAACAAGAAGCGGTGTCAAAGGTTTTCTATCCAAGTTCTTATTTGTGAAAGCTCACTATTTTTGGGATACTTTGGATTTACAAGCCTTTGAAGAGGTGTTGGCCCTTCTCATATATGAGATGGTATTATTCCCTAATTCGGACCAGCTCATATACGTGAATGCAGTCAAAGTTTTCATGTCTCGTAACTCGGTGTCTACTTTGCTGGGAGATATTCTGCACTCTTTTCACACTTGCACCATAAAGAGAAGAGGAACCCTTATGTATTGCACTCCCTTGTTGGCTAGGTGGTTTATTTATCACCTACCCTGGTCTGTTGTAAAGAATGAACAAGGCTTAAGATGGTCTAATAGGTTAATGTCTCTCACGCATTCGGATATTCACTGGTGTCCTCGATCTGTGGAAGACGTCACCATCGTTGATCACTGTGGGGAGTTCCATAATGTCCCTTTCCTAGGAATTAGGGGAGGTATCACTTATAATCCCTCTTTGGCTCTACGACAGTTTGGTTGTGCTCGGAGAGATGGTCCCTATGACATGCTCATCCAAGGAATTATGTTCAACTACGAGGATGATGTTCAAGGGTATCGTCAAAGGTTCTTACGAGCTCGGGGCATGATAAGCAGAGTGGATAGCACGACATTGGGGCATAAGAACTCCATGCCTTTGGAGCCTTATCTTAAGTGGGTGCGAGCTCGCGCTCAAAATCGCTTGATGTCTTACTCCGCTGTTCTACCCATCATCATGGAACCCATTGCAGATACAAATGTACCTCATACCATTCTCCATCCTGACGGGCCGATTACTCTCGATAAATTGCAAAGGTCTTGGGTTCAACTTAAAGAGGAACGAGATACCTTTGAATCCCAACTCTATGCAAGCGAGAAAAAGGTTTTGGAGCTTGCAAGACAACTGCATGAAGAACAGAGTTTGAATGCCTACATTGCACCAAAAAGGATACGCTCATGGGAAGCCTGAGCCCTGTTTGATTTAGGAGTTTCATTTTATCTTTATTTCTTCCATTGTAAGCCTAAGGGGAATCGTTTTAATCATTTAAGCTTATGCAATTAATGTTTGTTCTCTCTTTGACTAAGCAAATTTAAGATCTTAAAAGTCCTTGAAAACATTGCATAAACATTATCATGCATTTCATTGCATAAGCAGGTATTTTAAGACAGGTTTCTTATTCTTTTCGCTGTTTATTTTAGCAAAAGAAATGACTTTTGAACAAACAGTGAAGAACCTTCAAGATCAAAATTCTCAGTTCCAACAAATGTTCCTGGCTCTGGCCAAAGGTCGGGAAGATCTGAAAGCTTTGACTGTCAAGGAGAAAACTAAGAAGGCAAAGAAGCCAACTGGTGTCTTGAATTTGGGTAGAAGGTTCAGAGGATCGGCCAAGCGAGCTCTAGATTTTGCAACTCCATTAAATGATGGGGACAATCCAGAAGAGAAGCCAGTGGAAGAAAACAACAACCCAGGGTCTGAGGAAGATGAAGTTGACTATTCTGAGGAGCAGTATTCTCCTGCTGATGATAAATACAAACAGCTGGAGGATCGTCTCAATGCTATGGAGATCCAAAGGGTACCCGAGCTGGACTTTGAAGAGCTAGGACTGATGTCAAGGGTGGTCATCCCGCAGAAATTCAAGGTTCCCACATTTTCTAAGTACGACGGTGTCTCTTGTCCTAAGCTAAACTTAAGGTCGTATGTCAGGAAGATTCAACCTCACACTACTGATAAGAATCTGGGGGTACACTTCTTCTAGGAAAGTTTGGCAGGGACGCAGTTAGAATGGTTCTATTAACTGAAGAGGATCAACATCCATAATTGGGAAGATCAGGATGCTACTTTCTACAAACAGTATCAATATAATGCTGACCTCGCCCCAACTCGTACACAATTGCAAAGTATGTCTATGGGTTTCGGTGAAGGTTTCAAAGACTATGCCTAAAAGTGGAGAGACCTTGCGGAAAGAGTCCAACCTCCTTTGTCTGATAGAGAGCTGGTGGACATGTTCTTGGGCAAGTTTTCTGGTTCGTTCTTTAATAATCTGATTGGAAGCTCTTCTGCTGGGTTCACGAACTGATACTGACTGGTGAACAGGTAGAAGTTGGCATCAAAAGTGGTAAAATCCAGAGAGATGCATCCTCCAGCACAACAAAGAAACATTTCACTGGAAAGAAGGAGGCCAGTGGTGCTTACGGCCAAAGAAATCAAAACAAGACTGAATGTTATCTGACGGTAGGAGCTGTTATGATTTCCAACCCTGCATCAAACCAACAACGAAACAATCAGCGCAGTCTGAATGCGCCCAGAAGATAGTTTACCCGGATCAACATGACCTTATCCCAGGTTTTGACACACCTGTTGAAGTCCAACCTGGCGGACCTAAAGGAGGCTCCTAAGAATTCCAATACTGCATCTCCTCGCTACAACCCAAATGCTCGATGTGCCTACCATTTCGAAAGTCCGGGGCATGATACAAATGATTGTTGGGCACTGAAAAACAAGGTGCAGGATCTTATTAAGGTGAAGGAGATTGAGTTTGACCTTCCAGAGACACCTAATTTAATAACTGCGCCAATGCCCAAACATGGCCAGGGTGTCAATGCTGTTGAAGATGACCGATTTGTTTCTTCTACAGATGAATTAACTACTCCTCTTCTAACTGTTAAAAGGAATCTGTTGCGTGCCAGTTTATTTCCGGGTTATGGTGAAAGTTGCCACTCATGTTTGTCTCTACCAGATTGTTGTTTGATGTTAAAGATGGGCGTCCATCACCTGATGGTTAACAAAGAAATTCTATTCGAGAAAGTTCCCCTTACAAGAAGTTTGTATGAAGATGTCTCAACAATTACCATTTCCGACAATCCTCCTAGGGTCTCCACCAAAAGACTCGTCAGGATTACATCTGTTCCCAAGTTTGATCCCTTTATCATCACCCTTCCTGGGCCAATACCATATTCCTCTGATAAAGTTGTCCCCTGGAATTATGGGAATGATGTCTATTACCATGGCGTTAAGCAAGACCTATTGGCCGTTGAAGATAAAGTTGCTAAAGATACTGATCCTGACGTCTACAACATCGTCGAAACCAATAAAATTACGAGAAGCAGAAGATTTTTCTCTCACGAGATCTCTCCAAAGACTGTTGCTACTCTTGTGATTAATCCTGCTGCTACTCCTGCTAATACTCCCATTGCTACTTCTACTGTTATCCCTGATGTTATCCCTGCTACTGAGTCGGCCGAGACTCGGGGCAAAGAGGTATTGGTTGAGCCTGTCCAAATGAAGGAACACAAAGAAGTCATTCTTGAGGCTTCTAAAAAAGAAATGGAAGAGATATTAAAGATGATAAAGAAGAGTGATGATAACATTATGGAACAGTTGGGGCAGACCCCTCCAAAGATCTCAATTCTGGCCTTACTTTTATGCTCTGAAGCCCATGTTAAGGCTTTAGTAAAATTCCTAAAGTCTTCCCATGTGCCTCAAGAGACCTCTGCTGATGAATTTGAGAACTGTGTTACTAGCCTGACTTTTGATAATGGACTAGGTTTTTCCGACGCTGATTTAACTTCCAAGGGAAGGAAACACAATGATGCCCTACATGTCTCCATTGAGTGCAGGGGCACTATCCTAGCTCATGTTCTGGTGGATACAAGTTCGTCTCTGAATGTCTTACCCAAGAATGCTCTAGACAGGTTGGATTGCGAAGGACTCGCACTGAAACCCAATAACATTATGGCGAGGGCCTTCGATGGTTCCAAAAGAATGGTACACGGGGAGGTGGACATCCCTATCAAAGTTGGTACTCATACTTTTGGCTCAACTTTCTACGTTTTAGACATCCACCCTTCTTATTCCTGTTTATTGGGTCGACCCTAGATCCATGGGGCTGATTCTGTTACTTCTACCTTGCATAAGATGTTGAAGTATCCAGTCAATGGAAAGATGGTCACAGTCCATGGAGAGGAGGAATACATGGTGAGCCACCTGAACTCTTTCAGGTATGTTGAAATGGACGGTGAGTTCATTGAGACCCTATGTCAGAACTTTGAGGAGGTTCCACAGACAGTTGTTACGGCCAAGACTGCTACTAGTGTTCCAAAGACTACCAGATCTTCATTGAAGATGGCTTCTCTAAGGGATGCCAAAGCAGTAGTTGAAGAAGGTGGGTGTATCATTTAGGGCTAACTTCCAGACATTCCCTACAAATCTGACAAGTTTGGTTTGGGTTTTACTTTAGGATCCCAGAGAGTTGTTCGTCGTGCTCGCACCGTGGGACCACCATTATGGATCAGCAACCGTGGAGTCAATGCTCTAAAAGACAATGATATCGATTATGACATGGACAAGTAGATCTTCCCAACTATCAGCGGTGGACTCAATAATTGGGAGGCCAAAGATTTTGTTCCTATTGCTTTTATTCAAGAGTAATTGTATTTTTAAGTTTTTGAGATATGTAATATTTGAACAATTGAAACTCTAAAGCCTTGTGTCTTACCCGAGGCACAATGGTTTATTTTGTGAGGGTTATTGCTTCATATTTATATGCCACTAATAAATTATTGGCCATTTTTATTACAAATTTTACACTCTTTGTTTTTCTTTTCTATCTTTTACTTTATCAAAAATAGCTATGCTCTTACACATACCCACATATCAAACTACAAACCCACATCCACTCTAGATCCCATTGATAACGGTTGTTATTGACTGTTATGACTTTGAAAACCCGATCTACCAAGCCGAGGACGAAGGTGAGAAAGATTGTGAAGTACCAGGAGAACTTGCCAGACCATTACAACATAAAGAAAGGGCAATACAGCCTCATGAAGAGCCGGTTGAGACAGTGAAATTGGGTATCGAAGAGGATAAGAAAGAAGTTAAGACAGGTTCCTATCTAGAGCATAGTGTTAAAAGGCGTATAATATAAATGCTACATGACTGTGTTAAGGTTTTTGCTTGGTCATACGAAGACATGCCGGGACTTGACACTGATATTGTGGTTCATCGCCTACCTACAAAAGAGGACTGCCCTCCAGTGAAACAGAAGGTTCATTGTATGCGGCTAGAGATGTCAAAAAATATCAAGGTTGAAGTCATGAAACAATTCAACACCGGTTTCTTAGCCGTCACCTCTTATCCACAATGGGTTGCCAATGTTGTTTAGGTACCTAAGAGGGACGGTACGGTACATATGCGTGTGGATTACAGAGACCTGAATAGGGCAAGCCCCAAGGATGACTTTCTGCTTCCCCATATTAATGTTCTGGTTGACAACACCGCACAACATAAGATATTCTCCTTCATGGATGGTTTCTCCTGGTACAATCAGATCAAAATGGCACCCGAGGACATGGAAAAAATTACCTTCGTCACATAGTGGGGCACTTTCTGTTACAAAGTTATGCCATTTGGGTTAAAGAACGTTTGGGAAACCTATCAACATACCATGGTAGCTTTGTTTCACGATATGATCCATAACGAGATAGAGGTCTACGTTGATGATACGATAGCCAGGTCTCAGACTGAAGAGGAGCACCTCGATCACCTATAAAAGTTGTTTGAAAGACTGAAGAAGTACAAATTGAGGCTGAACCCGAATAAGTGCAACTTTGGAATAAGATCCGGTAAGCTCTTAGGATTCGTTGTCAGTGGCAAAGGCATTGATGTAGAACCTACAAAGGTTAAAGATATACAAGAAATGCCAACTCCTCCCACCGAGAAGGAAGTCAGGGGATTCTTGGGACCTCTAAACTACATTGCTAGATTCATTTCCCATCTGACCGCTACTTGTGAGCCAATCTTCAAGTTACTGAAGAAAGATTAAGCAGTGAAGTGGAATGGCGATTGCCAGAACTCCTTTGACAAAATCAAGGAATATCTTTAAGAGCCTCCAATCTTGATTCCTCAAGTTGAAGGAAGACCTCTGATCATGTGCTTAACAATATTAGAGAACTCAATGGGGGGGGGGGGGTGTGCTGGGGAAGCATGACGAGTCTAGTCGAAAAGAGCATGCAATATACTACCTTAGCAAAAAGTTTACCGACTGTGAAACAAGATACTCACTGCTCGAGAAAACTTATTGCGCTTTGGCATGGGCTGCTCGCCGACTAAGACAATATATGTTGACTCACACTACCTTATTGATATCTAAAATGGGACCTATCAAATATATCTTTGAGAAGCCCGCTCTCTCCGGAAGAATAGCAAGATAGAAAATGATCCTGACCGAATATGACATTCAGTATACAACCCAGAAAGCAATTAAGCGAAGTGTATTAGATGATCATTTGGCTCATCAGGCTGTGGACGACTACCAATCCATAAATTTTGAGTTCCCGGACGAGAACATCACGTTAATGACTGATTATGAAGAACCTGGTCCGGATGAAGGACCTAAAAAAGGATCTCGATGGACTATGGTTTTTGACGGAGCTTCCAACGCACTTGGCCACAACATCAGTGTTGTGATCATATCTCCTAAAGGTTGTTATACTCCTTTCACCTCCCGACTATGTTTCAATTGTACCAACAATATAGCTGAATATGAGGCATGTATTATGGGTTTCAAGGCTGCCATCGACTTGAGGATCAAGTTATTGAGTGTATTTGGAGACTCGACCTTAGTGATCAGTCAAATTAAAGGAGAATGGGACACGAAGCATCATAATATCATCCCTTATAGAGAGCACATGTTGACACTGATTTCACATTTTAAAGAAGTTACCTTTGAGCATTTTCCACGAGAGGAAAACCAACTAGCGGACGCGCTAGCTACAATGTCATCCATGTTCAAGGTCAGGTGGGATAATGAGGCTCCTCAGATCACTATTGAGAGGATGGATGAACCAGCATACTACTAAGAGGTTGATACTGAAGAGGTAGTGGAAAAACCTTGGTTCTATGAAGTCAAAAGATATCTCGAAGCCCAAGAGTATCCTGAGAGAGCTTCAGTCAATGATAAGAAGTTCCTAAGATGGTTCTCTGCCAAGTTCTTCCTCAGTAACCGAATTGTCTACAAGCGTAACCACGACTCTACCTTGCTCTGGTGTGTAGACAGGAGTGAGGCAGAAAAGATTATGGCTGACTTACACGAAGGTACCTATGGCACCCATTCTAGTGGGCACATAATGGCTAAAAAGATCCTACGGGCAGGATACTATTAGTCCACTATGGAAGCAGATTGTTATCAGCATTCACGAACTTGTCATAAATGCCAGATTTATGCTGATAAAGTACATATGCCTCTGGTTCCTCTAAATATCTTGACCGCTCCTTGGCCATTCACAATATGGGGCATAAACATGATTGGAGATATTAGACCCACATCTTCTAATGGGCACTGCTTCATCCTAGTTGCCATAAATTACTTCATAAAGTGGGTCGAGGCAGCCTCTTTTGCTTCTGTTACCAAGAACGTTGTGGCCCGATTCATCAGACATATCCTTATCTGTCGGTACGGTATTCCAGAAAGAATCATTACGGATAATGGAACTAATCTCAATAATACTATGATCACCGAGCTATGTACGCAATTCAAAATTCAACATCATAACTCTTCTCCATACCGGCCAAAGATTAATGGCGCTGTAGAGGCTGCTAATAAAAACATCAAGAAGATCATCCAGAAGATGAAAATGACATATAAAGACTGGCATGAGATGTTACCATTTGCTCTCCACGGTTACCGTATCTCAGTTTATACATCAACAGGGGCAACTCCTTTCTCTCTGGTATAAGTATGGAAGTTGTCCTACCCATAGAAGTCCAGATCCCCTCCTTGAGAATCATGAAGGATGTAGGGATGAGCGAAGACGAATGGGTTCAGACTCGACTTGACCAATTAAACCTGATTGACAAGAAGAGGCTCACGGATGTCTGTCATGATCATATGTACCAAAAGCGTATGATCAAAGCTTTTAACAAGAAGGTTAGACGTCAGGTATATCAAGCTGGTGACCTAGTAGTCAAGCGCATTATCCTGCCGCAAGGTGATCCCAGAGGAAAATGGACTCCCACATACGAAGGGCCATTTGAGATCAAGAACATATTTTCTGGTGGAGCCATGATCTTAACCACTATGGACGGTGACGACCTTCTGCACCTTATAAACGTGGACATAGTTAAAAGATACTACGCATGAACAAAGACCCGATAGGTTGACTGGCCTAGGAAAAAATAAGGGCATCCCGGCGAACCAAAAGGGTTTGGGAAAAAATTAGGGATATACATATGGAAAAGATCTGTACACCCGACAAGTCGAAAACCTAAAAAGGCGGTTTGGGCAAAAAAAGGGTATCCCAGTGGATTAAAAACCCGAAAAGGCGGTCCAGACAAAAGTTAGGGATTTAAAGAGTATGACTATGTCCCGTTGGATCACCTTACAGTAAATCTTCAGTATCAATTGTCAAGCTCAAATGGTATTAATCAATCCAACCGACTTTGGATAAGCAGCAAAGAGGTGAGACACCCGAAGACATAAAGGCAATAGCAAAATGGGAACCCAATAAGATTTTTTCACATATTTGTTTTTCTTTGTACACTATTTTGTATTGGTTTCATTCTTACGATGACATTCTCTTACCAGGATGTCCGTCTCCTTGTACAAAAACGCCTATTATAGGCACGAATTCTTAAAATCAATACAAAAACAATCTCTTTGAAAGTGAAAAACTATTTGTTTTTATTTTCTGTTTTGTTTGCAAAAACGTCCAATGATTATTTTTGAACATAAGCATTTGAATGTGATTAATGTTTACAAATATACGCATAAAAAATAGAAAGACAGTTACTAATGGATTTAAGAAACGAGACAATGTCTAAAGGCCATATGCAAACCCCCACATATACTTTCTCCAGCAGGTACAGAGGCAGGGGAATCCCACTATAAAGTCACTACCATATCCACAACATACAGCCTAATGATGTCAGGTGTTATCACATCCCCGACAAAGCAAAAATCTCCAATTACTGCTTCAAAAATTCCCCAGTGAAGTCGGCAAGCTTCTCAGGATTCCCCAGCAGGATTTCACAAAATCCCCAAACAGTTTACGAAGTTTTCCTTCCCCAAAAGAGTTCATTTCTCTAACAACTGAAGTTTATCTCCCAGCATTTAACTTCAACATATTTGAAGACCTACATTCTTCATCCCTAACAACAATCAGGGATTTATTTTCCCTAATTCTGTAACACTACAATAGAATAGCCGACACGTTCATATATTTCATTCATGCATCATTCTACAAATATCATAGTGTGATACGGTGGAAGAACCGACTGTTTAATACTGGTTTGCATTTTTTGTTCACAAAATGTCGCGGTAAGCAAGAGTCGCCACTGACTTTTATTTTATCCAATCAGGAAAAGGAAAAAGAACAAAAAAAACATTTTTTGAGATGTTTCTGAGTACGGGAGGTAGATTATAGAAAGGGAAGGTGTTAACACCCTTTCTATCCATGGTTTTCCATGGGCTCTTAGGTACTTGCTCATTTTGAAAACTGCTTGTGTGTGCTTTGTTTTGAAAAAAAGTTTTATTTTACTTCGTTTTAACCCTTGTTTTTGTCCTCAAGAGTGTTACGAAGTTCTTTTTGAAAACTTTGTTTGGGAAGTTTGTTTGAAAGTGTATGGTGTAAAAGATTTATTGTTTTGAGCAAGTACCTAACAGTTATCTACCTACTCGAAAAAGGCGTTCTTTTCCTCCTATCCTTTAGACCATGTTATCCTACTATTAGTAAGTAGGTAACCCTAGTCGTTGGATGTTTGAGAGACTATCGAAAGGGACGTAATGGTCATTGAAGGCAACATGTAAGGATACCTTAGCATTTCGAAGGGACTGTCATCATATATTTGTAGGCAACATCGAGGGACAAGATCATTTCTCGTAGGCAACTCGAGGGACATAAAGGGACCATGATCTTTATGATGACTTTAACCGAGGGTCTTTGCTAAGGGTATCCCTATGTTCGAGGGACATGACCATTGTTTCCGAGGCAACCAAGTGAGGTATACCCTAGGGGTGCAAGTGTGCAGCAATGTTTGTTTTCAGATATGTATCTTGTAATTAAGTTATGCTATGTTCAATTAGTTTACCGGTCTTTCCATACAATCCTATTAATCTAAGCATTGCATAAAATATAGTAACAGGAGATAAATGCGGAAATGTAAACCTAAGCTATTACAAAGCTTTGGGGCAGTTACATAATAGTGAAGAGTGCGGAAAAGAAATCCTAAAACTATTACATCCTGGGAGCAATTACATAATTAGAAAAAAATGCGAGAAAAGATAAATCTACGCTATTACATTGATAATGCGACCTATACACTTTTCCTAGAAATTAAAATGAAAAGAATAAATAAAAAGAAATTAAGGAAAAATTAAAACCCAAAATTCTAAGTTAATGTTTTTGGTGTTTTTTTTAGAAAATAACTTTAAGTTAATTAAAAAAACCTAATTCTAACTAATTTTAATAAAAAAAAGTTAATTAACTTAATTTATTAATAAATGAAAAAAAGCCAAAAATTCAGTTATTAACTAAAAAAAAAACCTAATCCTAATTTGTTAAAAAAATAGTTAATTAATCAAATTAAAGAGTTAGTAAAAAAAGAGTTAATAATAATAAACAAATTAAAATCTAAATTAATTAGAGTTTGTAAAAAAGGTTAAGTTTGCCAATTAATAGGGTTTTTGATTTAAATAAAATTAGAATTTATATAAATTTAGGGTATTTAAGAAAGATATTAAAGAGAAAGAAATGATGCACATAGGGTTAAAAATAAGCGAAATTATACATATTGACAGAGGTGGGTGTTGAACCAAAAATTAATTTAAAACCTAAAATTAGATTAAAAAACCTTAAAATTAATTATTCGAGTTTATTATGAAAAATCAAAGGTTTCTGAAAAATGTTAAGTTTTATGAAAAAGATTTTAAACAAAAAGAATAAAAATAGGTAAAAGGATAAATAGAAAGGACGAAAACTAAAACCAATAGGGGTGGTTGTTGAACCCACACCCTTAACCTTCTCAGGATGTCTGCCTCGCCATGTATTGGTGGTTCTTCTGTTTTGACCATTAGTGTTTTGTAATAACCCTGTATGAGACCCTGTCTAAATCTGCAGTTTTGAATCTCATGAACACATTAAATAAATTACTATATCATGAAATACAAATAAAACAAATATATGAAAAAAAATTTAATGTTAAAATTGATATGGTATGTATGAATGCTTCTACATCCTTTTGATCATGGAGATCAAACCAGCTTTACCCTTACTGGAGAAGTAGTGAGATGTGGATTTGTAACAATGATGGCTTGTTTGTAGTGAGATGGAGATTTGTAATAAAGATTTCAAGGTTTTAGGGTTCTTGAAAGAATTTTATATTTTGACAAGATTGTGGCAAAGGTTTTTTTTCGTATTTTATTCTTTGTGTGAAAAGAATGAGATTATATAATAGAAATTATAAAAAAGGGCTTTGAATGTGCAATTGGGCCTCCAATGTTCACTTGAGTCCATCATGTTCCAGGCTAAATAACAGGGGCTTAAGTGCAACTTTTGAAGTTGAAATGTAAAAACAAAATGTAGCTGATATTGAGAACTAACTCATGTCCGAAAATGGGCTCAATCGGATAAACGGTGAATTAGTTATGAATTTTTGAAGTTTTGGTTCAGACAAACTTATTTTGGGCTCCAGTGTCAACTCTGACACGTTCTTCAATAAAAAACTGGTATTGATCGGAGTATAACCCGGTCTTGACTTTGGAAGAAAAGTTGTAGATCTCAGAGTCAGTGACTTTGTGTAAAAAGATGGGCCCGATCCGATAAAAATTGACCGAGTTATGAATTTTCAAAGTTTCGACCCAGATGAAATAATATTCAGCATTCAGAATTTTCGGCTCGTCGCGTGCACTCTGAGCAAAAAACGATGGCCTTTTGGATACCATTCAAACTCGATACCTCCTGTGAAAACGTAATCAACTCAATTTTTGAAATTTTGGCGCTGGAACCAGCTCGATACGATGAAAATCGACCAAGTTATGATTTTCTGAACATGACGCAAATAAATTTCTGTCACAAATTTTCTGTACGAAAATACTTGATAAATCTGTATTTTTGAAGACCTTCTGATCGAAATTGGCTTCCAGCCATGAGATATGAATACGTAGATGAAGTCAAGACGGAATTTTGGCCACTGGAACGGGTTCAAAACAAGTCACGATCTTCAAGTTATGAATTTTTGTGTGCGTTAAAGCTGCACTTTCAGCATACTTTTTCACCACATTTCTTCGAGAAAACTCACACATTCGGAGACCTTCTTTAAAGAATTGACTCTTGATCCGAACCTGAATTTGAGAATACGTTATCAGAGATATCTTGGCGAAAGAACACCTGAATATGACGCGCCGGGTTGGACTTGTGAATCTTTGAACCCCGAATCGTTGCAAAACAACGAACCGATCTTCAGCACGGAAAATACTCTGAGAACATTTATTGGCGAAATAAACGTCACTTGTAACCTGACGAAGCTTGATAAATATACCTTTATTCCATAACCATAAAACCAATAATATGCGTGTATGAAAAAAGGGTAAATTTTGGGGTACAACAACTGCCCCTGTTCAATCTTCTTAAACCTGAAGATTTAGATTGGTTTGTCTGCCTTTCGTGATCTGAAGGTGGAAGATGATTGAACACTAGAGTGCCCAGAAATTTTCACTCATCTGTAATGATGCTTGACTATTTAGGTAGTATCGGGAATAGGCTTACAGATGCCATTTGGAGGAGATGACAGAAGGTCACCGAAGATGGGCTTAAAGATGCCATCCGGAAGATATGACGGAGAATCGTCGGAGATGGGCTTAAAGATGCCACCTAGAGGATGTTGATTTCCCGAGATAGTACTTTGATGAGAATTCATGTTCCTGTTGTTAAGGAGGAATCTGCTGAGGAATGTTAGTATTTGTCTTGGGAGAAATAGAATTTTAGGAGCTTCAATTGTCCGTTACTCTACTGGGGAAATAACTCCTGCTTGAGGAAGCAGAAGTGAACTGCATATTTGGTCAGGGTACGAGATGCACCGCGACTTACTGGGGAAATGCGAAACAAATTGTGTTTGATCAAGTCCAGGTCTTACAGTGTTGTGGACTGCTGCCTGGAGATAAGAGAAAAGAAACCTGGATGGTAAGGTTATGAGAAGGAACCTGGATGGTAGGGCTTATGGGAAGGAACCTGGGTAAGGTTGCTTTGTGAGGAGTTTGGGTAAAACTACATCTGAACCGAGAAGGAACCTGTGTAAGGTTGTTTTGTGAGGAGTTTGGGTTAAACTGCATCTGAACCGAGAAGGAACCTGGGTAAGGTTGCTTTGTGAGGAGTTTGGGTAAAATTGCATCTGAACCGAGAAGGAACCTGGGTAAGGTTGCTTTATGAAGAGTTTGGGTAAAACTGCATCTGAACCGAGAAGGAACCTGAGTAAGGTTGCTTTGTGAGGAGTTTGAGTAGAACTGCATCTGAACCGAGAAGGAACCTAGGTAAGGTTGCTTCAGGATAAGTCTGAGTGAAACTTCAGAAGGAACCTGGGTAAGGTTGCTTGTGATGAGTCCGTGTAGGACTTTAGGAGGAACCTGGGTAGGGTTACCTCGGGATAAGTTTGTGTAAAACATCGACAGGAACCTAGGTAAGGTTACTTTGGGCTAAGTCTGTGTAAAACTTCAAGAGGAACCTGGGTAAGGTTACTTTGTGATAAGTTTGTATAAAACTTCAGAAGGAACATGGGTAAGATTACTTTAGGATAAGTTCGTGTAAAACTTCATAAGGAACCTGGGTAAAGTTGCTTTGTGATAAGTTCGTGTGAAACTTCAGGAGGAACCTGGGTAAGGTTACTTTGTGATAAGTTCGTGTAAAACTTCAGGAGGAACCTGGGTAAGGTTACTTTGTGATAAGTTCGTGTGAAACTTCAGGAGGAACCTGGGTAAGGTTACTTTGTGACAAGTTCTTGTAAAACTTCATTTGGAAATGTATGAGAAAAGACCCGTGTAAGATTTTTCAGGATAAATCCGTGTGAAGCTGCGTTTAGGAGAAACCCGTGTAAGATTGCTTCGTGACGAACCCGTGTAAAGCTGCATTTGGTCGCACAGATAATTATTCTGTTTAGTTTCAAGAGCTAATCTTGAACTTGCTGGAAGTTGTTAATGGTAACCATCTTTCCTGAAAAGGTACATGATTAATCGTATATGATGTATGAAATGCATTGTATGATGATGTTCTCAAAATAAATGAGCTTATGCTGGATGAAATATGTATGCGCACATCATGATGTATGAACATGAAATGCTATTGTGGCACGTCAGAGTTTGGGAAAATAAATCCCTGACTGCTGTTGGAGAGTAATGGAAATTGAGTTCCTGACCGTCGTAGAAAAAGTGGTTCTTCTACTTCTGTTGGAGATGGTGAACCAGAGACAACTATGCCGGGGATTTGCCTCTTGTTTACGGGTATTCTACCGAGGAGAGACTCTGCTTGAGAACAACTCTGCGGGGGAATAATTCTGTTGGAGAGAGAGGCTTCCATAGCTGAAGGGATAAACTCTGTCAAGGATTGAGCTTCTGTATTCAGAGAAATAAATTTTGTTCGAGAGAAAACTTTATGACCCGCTTGCGATTACAAAATTCGGCTGGGGAATATAGATGTCAGTTCCCCGGAAGAGCTTGGTTGTGGAAAGTAACTCTTGTTTGGGGGAGCCGATGTCAAAGCTTTAGTTGCCTCTACTCTATGGGGAGTGTAGATGTCACAGGGTCGTATGCCGAGGATACGACAATGACTTTGCATCAGGACTTTTATGCTCCTGTACCTGCTGGAGAAAGTACCCACAAAGGCCTTGTGGATTGAGTGTTATCCCAACTTATGAGGTGCTTGGTAACTGCCGATCGGAATGATAAATCTTCTACTGATAGGCAAGTGACAAGATGATGGGACATAGTCATACGCTTTAATCCCTAACTTTTGCCTGGACTGTCTTTTCAGATTTTCAGTCCATCGGGATACCCTTTTTTGCCCAAGCCGCCTTTTCAGGTTTTCAACTTACCAGGTGTACAGATCTTTTTTGTTTTTATCCCTAATTTTTGCCTGAACCCTTTTGGTTCACCAGGATGACCTTATTTTTTCCTAGGCCAGTCAACCTAGCGGGTCTTTGTTCGTGCGCAGTATTTTCTGACTATGTCCACGCTCTCAGGGTGTAGGGAGTTGTCACTGTCGGTAGTGTTGTGTTACCACACTACCAGAAGATGTTTGTTTGATCGTACAAGATTCGTTGCTGGAATTCATGCCCAATGCTTCCAAGTGATTCAGATGGAGATCTTCCACTAGCTATTTGGCATCTTTGAGAGATTCCTTGAATCTTGACTTGACTGCCCCAGATGATGGACAATGATCATGCCAGGCCCCTTGGTTGGAAGTGTTTTTCCACTTGAGGTGATCCTTTTTATTGAGAAGGTTTTTGTTCACTAGATATTCGTCATGCGAATTTCTCTGCTGCTGAACAAATAGTCATATGCAAACAATGTTATTTTAAGAATGCAAAGCTTACGTCTGTCTTGAAGTTTTGAAAATGTAGTTTTTTTTAGTAAAATAGAATTTTGCAAAGATGTGATATCAACTCAGGATTTATAGCAAACCTTATAGGAGTCAGGATACCTTTTGTAACAATATGCTTTCGAACTAACCCATGCTTCAGCTAGGACTTTTAAGAGTTATAACGTGGCTTGGTTCACGATTCAAGAAACAAAGGATAAAGGCTCAAATTTTATTTGTACCCAACCCGCTCTTCGTGATGTTCTTCAGTCCTATGCTGAGTTAATTGCGTGTTTAGATCCCGATTGAGTCTGGAATCTTTGCTCTGATACTTGGTGATGATTCAGAAATTGAACATTTGTTTTGAAAAGGCAGTCATTTTTGTAATCTTCTTTTTTTCGAGGTTTTTAGTAACCTCTTTTTTTTTGGTTTTATTATCCCTGTATTTTGCCTGAACTGTTTCTTTTTGTGGTTATAGTCAGCGGAATGCCCCAGTTTTTTTCTTAAGTCTCCTTCATAGGTTTTGACTTAATGGACTTTTATTTCAAGAGATAATGATTGCATGTCTTGACGATTATAGGGAACCATTACCGTCTTTTGTTTTGGAAGGACGTCTTTGATGCCATTCATTATGCACCTGAATTAACTGAGAAAACTACCCTGCCCCAGGTTGTGATTAAGGGTTTTAATTTGTGAAAAGAAAAACTCCTACTTCTTTGGCTCAAAGGGGTTGACTAGGGATTATCTTCCTTATAACTCCACTGTTTAGGATTTGAAACAACGCATGTACATCATCAGCGGGGTCTGTTCAAAAGCATACTGTAGAGATTTTGATATCATTTTTGTCATCCTCCCTCTAAAGGCTCAGAGCTTTTGTTCGAGAGTTGAATATCACAAAAAGGAAAGCAATTTAAATATAGTGAATACGAATGAATTGATTCAAAACATACATATGCAATGCATTAATAAAGTAACAGAGTTTGACATGAATAGATGTTCGAACAATTAAAAGAAAATTGCAAATTGAAAATTCTAATGAACAAAAGCCTCTTCGTCTGATCTTGTCACTTTAGAGGACATGCCTTGGAGGGGTGGTAGAAGAACTCAGCCTGACCATCTCGTGTAAACTCCAACACTCCTTCATCAATCAAGTCCTGAATTTTATATTTCAGCCTCCAATAGTCGTCAGTATCATGCCCCGGGCTGTTGGTATGGCATGCACACCTTGCATCAGGATTGTAGTTAGGGGAAGAAGTCTTGGGATTTGGATGAGGTCCTATCAATGTAATCAGATTCATCCTTAACAGGTGTTGCAACGCTTGAGACAACAACATGTTGAGTTTGGTAAACTGCCTTTTGGGCATATCCGACTTACTCTGATTAACCTGTTGTTTTTGGCGAGGTTGTTGTTGGACCTGTGATGTAGTAGCAATTTAGAAAGGTCCACTATTCCCCAAACCAACCTTTTGTCTTCTTGGAGGTTGATCAATGACTTGGTCCCCGACCTCGACTGTTTTCTTCATACTGTTGTATTCGTCTTGATGAAGTTGGTTGATGATAGCTTTTAGCTCTTCTTGTCTTCGGGCTAGGCCTTGGATAAGAGCCATCTGCCCCAGCATCTGGGTTCTCATTGCACCTACCTCAACTTGCAGTTGTTCCAGCCGTTCGTCCTTATTGTCTTCAGGACTTTTCTTGACCAAGTTCCCAAGAAGGAGTGTTTTCAACTCTTCCTGCCCCTTGGATAAGTTTAGGAATATTTCCCTAAACTGAGCTTCTTGAGTTTGAAGATCTCTGTTGTCTTGTTTGAGATCCATTGCTGAAATAAACAGTGAGAACATGAGAGACTTGTACTGGAAGACCTGTTATGAAATGATATATATGATATATGTATGCAATGTTTTCAAGGATCTCGCGGGATAAACAAGAAACTGTTAGAATTTGATTGCAGCTTGATTGAAGAAACTTTATGTTGTTGAGAGTCCTTCTTCAAGAGTCAAGCTCACCATATCGAGTGGGTCATAGCCACTGAGTCAAGTTATCGTGTTTTGATCTCTAGACGGCATTGGCTAGAGGAAAATAAATCCCATTGCCCCTTGCTAGACGTTTGGTTCATCATAACCTGCACCACAGGCCCTTGAGATTCTTGAAATGGTTAAGGAAATGCTATGGTATGATGTTATGATGTGTATGCTATGCGTTTAAGCAAAAGTGCGAGGTGATGTAAGCAAGTAAACCCGACAAGAAATCCAAGTTATTGGATAAGGACTGTAAACAAAACCTGCAAGGAACTCATGTTGTCAGATAATAAAATTGTGCAAGTAGTTCAAGTTGAAAGCACACAAGTCACACAAACAGCCTTAGGTTTAGGCTTGCATGAGTTTTAAGGTAGTACCCTCTTGAAGTTTAGTTGGTTTAACCTGTCCTAAAAAGTAACTGGGTTCTAGAGGATCTCAATATCACTAAACATCCTTTATCAACATTGTCTCAGCTCACGCAATCTTTTCTTGCAGCCAAAATATCCCGAAAGTCTGATCTCAATGAGTGTAGCATCGAGTATCAACCAATTCTCAACTCTACACCGAGGCCGGCTATCTCACTACTTCCTAATGGCCAAGTTTTCAACTAAGGTTCTAAGGTTTGTTAGTGCTTCACGACACCATGCAGCGGCCCCGTATTCTCCTCGTTTCACCAAAAGGGATACCAGTACCAACCAAAGTGCCACACCAATGTAGCTACTGCTTCAGCCGTATCGGTCTACGCCGTACAGTTCCCTCACAGTCTATTTCTACTTACCTAATGAGTTCCCCTAGATCCGAGTATAGGATCTATAGTAACCCCAAACAAAACCCTCAAAAATAAAGCAAACAAAGCAATCAAGAGAAGCAATTTTAATGACCTAGATCTTAAGGTATACCCCACTTATAATTCCCCAACAGAGTCGCCAATTCTGTGATACGGTGGCAGAACCGACTGTTTAATACTGGTTTGCGTTTTTTGTTCGCAAAATGTCGCGGTAAGCAAGAGTCATCACCGACTTTTATTTTATCCAATCAGGAAAAGGAAAAAGAACAGAAAAAACCTTTTTTGAGATGTTTCTCAGTACGAGGGGTAGATTATAGAAAGGGAAGGTGTTAGCACCCTTTCTATCCATGGTTTTCCATGGGCTCTTAGGTACTTGCTCATTTTGAAAACTGCTTGTGTGTGCTTTGTTTTGAAAAAGTTTTGTTTTACTTCGTTTTAACCCTTGTTTCTGTCCTCAAGATTGTTACGAAGTTGTTTTTGAAAACTTTGTTTGGGAAGCTTGTTTGAAAGTGTATGGTGTAAAAGATTTGTTGTTTTGAGCAAATACCTAACAGTTATCTACCTACTCGAAAAAAGGCGTTCTTTTCCCCCTATCCTTTAGACCGTGTTATCCTACTATTAGTGAGTAGGTAACCCTAGTCGTTGGATGTTTGAGGGACTATCGAAAGGGACGTAATGGTCATTGAAGGCAACATGTAAGGATACATTAGTATTTCGAAGGGACTGTCATCATATATTCGTAGGCAACATCGAGGGACAAGATCATTTCTCGTAGGCAACTCGGGGGACATAAAGGGACCATGATCTTTATGATGACTTTAACCGAGGGTCTTTGCTAAGGGTATCCCTATGTTCGAGGGACATGGCCGTTGTTTCCGAGGCAACCGAGTGAGGTATACCCTAGGGGTGCAAGTGTGCAGCAGTGTTTGTTTTCAGATATTTATCTTGTAATTAAGTTATGCTATGTTCAATTAGTTTACCGGTCTTTCCATACAATCCTATTAATCTAAGCATTGTATAAAATATAGTAACAGAAGATAAAGGGAGAAATGTAAATCTAAGCTATTACAGAGCTTTGGGGCAGTTACATAATAGTGAAGAGTGCGGAAAAGAAATCCTAAAACTATTACATCCCGGAAGCAATTACATAATTAGAAAAAAATGCGAGAAAAGATAAATCTACGTTATTACATTGTTAATGCGACCTATACACTTTTCCTAGAAATTAAAATGAAAAGAATAAATAAAAAGAAATTAAGGAAAAATTAAAACCTAAATTTTAAGTTAATGTTTTTGGTGTTTTTTATAGAAAATAATTTTAAGTTAATTAAAAAAACCTAATTCTAACTAATTTTAATATAAAAAAATTAATTAACTTAATTTATTAATAAATGAAAAAAAGCCAAAAATTCAATTACTAACTAAAACAAAAACCTAATCATAATTTGTTAAAAAATGGTTAATTAATCAAATTAAAGAGTTAATAAAAAAAGAGTTAATAATAATAAAAAAAATTAAAATATAAATTAATTAGGGTTTGTAAAAAAGGTTAAGTTTGCAAATTAATAGGGTTTTTGATTTAAATAAAATTAGAGTTTATATAAATTTAGGGTTTTTAAGGAATATATTAAAGAGAAAGAAATGATGCACACAGGGTTAAAAATAAGCGAAATTATACATATTGACAGGGGTGAGTGTTGAACCAAAAATTAATTTAAAACCTAAAATTAGATTAAAAAACCTTAAAATTAATTATTCGAGTTTATTATGAAAAATCAAAGGTTTCTAAAAAATGTTAAGTTTTATGAAAAAGATTTTAAACAGAAAGAATAAAAATAGGTAAAAGGATAAATAGAAAGGAAGAATACTAAAACCAATAGGGGTGGTTGTTGAACCCATGCCCTTAACCTTCTCAGGATACCTGCATCGCCATGTATTGATGGTTCTTCTGTTTTGACCATTAGTGTTTTGTAATAACCCTGTATGGGACCCTGTCTAAATCTGCAGTGTTGAATCTCATGAACACATTAAATAAATTACTATATCATGAAATAAAAATAAAACAAATATATGAAAAAAAATTTAATGTTAAAATCGATATGGCATGTATGAATGCTTCTACACCCTTTTGATCATGGAGATCAAACCAGCCTTACCCTTACTGGAGAAGTAGTGAGATGTGGATTTGTAACAATGATGGCTTGTTTGTAGTGAGATGGGGGTTTGTAATAAGGATTTCAAGGTTCTTGAAAGAATTTGATATTTTGACAGGATTGTGACAAAGACTTTTTTTCGTGTTTTTTTCTTTGTGTGAAAAGAATGAGATTATATAATAAAAATTAGAAAAAGAGGCTTTGAATGTGCAATTGGGCCTCCAATGTTCACTTGAGTCCGTCACGTTCCAGGCTAAATCGTAGGGGCTTAAGTGCAATTTTTGAAGTTGAAATATGAAAACAAAATATAGCCAACATCGAGAACTAACTCCTGTCCGAAAATGGGCTCAATCGGATAAACGGTGAATTAGTTATGAATTTTTGAAGTTTTGGCTCAGACAAACTTATTTTGGGCTCCAGTGTCAAGTCTGACACGTTCTTCAATTAAAAACTGGTATTGATCGGAGTATAAACCGGTCTCGACTTTGGAAGAAAAGTTGTAGATCTCTGAGTCAGTGACCTTGTGTAAAAAGATGGGCCCGATCTGATAAAAATTAACCGAGTTATGAATTTTCGAAGTTTCGACCCAGATGAAATAATATTCAGCATTCAGGATTTTCGGCGCGTCACGTGCACTCTGAGCAAAAAACAAAGGCCTTTTGGATACCGTTCGAAATCTATACCTCATGTGAAAACGTAGTCAACTCAATTTTTGAAATTTTGGTGCTGGAACCAGCTCGATACGATGAAAATCGACCAAGTTATGATTTTCTGAACATGATGCAAATAAACTTCTATCACAAATTTTCTATACGAAAATACTTGATAAATCTGCATTTTTGAAGACCTTCTGATCGAAATTGGCTTCTAACCGTGAGAGATGAATATGTAGATGACATCAAGACGGAATTTTGGTTACTAGAACGGGTTCAAAACAAGCCACGATCTTCAAGTTATGAATTTTTTTGTGCGTAAAAACTGCACTTTCAGCATACTTTTTCACCATATTTCTTCGAGAAAACTCACACATTCGGAGACCTTCTTTAAAGAATTGACTCTTGAGCTGAATATGAATTTGAGAATACGTTATCAGAGATATCTTGGTGAAAGAACACCTGAATATGATGCGCTGAGTTGGACCTGTGAATCTTTGAACCCCAAATCGTTGCAAAACGGCGAATCAATCTTCAGCACGGAAAATACTCGGAGAACATCCATTGGCGAAATAAACGTCACTTGTAACCTGAAGAAGCTTGATAAATATACCTTTATTCCATAACCATAAAACCAATAATATACGTGTATGAAAAGAGGGTAAATTTTGGGGTACAACACATAGCATATACAAAACAAATGCATATATCACAATCTCATTTATTTTGAGAGCATCATGCAATTCATGCATCATGTCATTGCATAAAACTGATTTTACCTTTTCAGGTTAACTTATCAGATAGACAAACAATATCTACTTATACAGCGGGTCAAAGATTAATGCCCGAAACCAGACGGGGAAAATATCTACACAACCAACTGGTATGAACTCCCAGAGCAGGACAGGTTTACCAATAAATACAGCAGGCCACATATTAATGCCCGAAACCAGACGGGAAAACTATCCATGTGACCAACAAAAAACAAGTTCTAGATTAATACCTGAAACAAGACAGGATAACCATCTGTGAGAGACTGATTGTAGATTAATACCTGGAACCAAACAGGAAAAATATCTACATAAACAGATTGAAGATTAACACCCTAAACAAGACGAGAAAACTATATTTATTTCTCTTAGGTCAGAGATTAATACCTGAAACCAGACATGACAACTATCTCAACGACCGACAAAAACAAGTTCCAGATTAATACTTGAAACAAGACAAGATAACTATCTGTGGACGACTGAATGTAGATTAATACCTGTAACAAGCCAGGAAAACTATCTACATGAGAAGATTGAAGATTAATACCTGTAACAAGCCAGGAAAACTATCTCAACGACCAACAAAAGCAAGTTCCATATTAATACCTGAAACAAGACAAGACAACTATCTGTGAACGACTGATTATAGATTAATGCCTGAAACCAGACATGAAAACTATCTGCATGACCAAATGAAGCAATCTTACACGGGTTTCTTCTCATGATCTCCAGATGCAGTCTAACATGGACTCATCCTGAAGCAATCTTACACGGGTTCCTTCTCATTCAGATGCAGTCTAACACAGACTCATCCAGAAGCAATCTTACACGGGTTCCTTCTCGTCATCCAGATGTAGTCTCACACGGACTCATCCTGAAGCAATCTTACACGGGTTCCTTCTCATCCAAATGCAGTCTAACACGGACTCATCCTGAAGAAATCTTACATGGGTTCCTTCTCATCATCCAGATGCAGTCTCACACAGACTTATCTTGAAGCAATATTACACAGGTTCCTTCTCATATATCTCTATATTGAAGTCTAACATGTACTCATCCTGAAACAGCCATACACAAGCTCTTTCTAATACATTTCCAGACATCAGTTAATTTCATTCTCCCTATCAAGTTACGGTGAAGCCTAGATTTCAACCAGAAAACATCAAACTTTTTCTAGAGATAATTCCTCAGTAGAGCCTTGGACAACTGAAGTTCCTAGACTCTATTCCCCACAAAGTTTTCCTCAAGCAGAAGAACAACAAAAATTAATCTTCCCCAGTGGACTCCTCCTCAGATAGCAGGAACAAGAATCCATACAAAGAGACCTATTATGAAGTCAGTATCTACTTTGGATGGTATCTTAAATCCCATCTCCAACGACTCTCTGTCATCTTATCCAAATGGAATCTGTAAGCCCATTCCCGATATTATCAACCAACAATGTTACTTCAGGCGAGTGCAAATTTCTGGGCACTCTAGTATTCAATCATCTTCCACCTTCAGATCACGAAAGGCATACAAGTAAATCTAAATCTTCATGTTTAAGAAGACTGAGCAGGGGCAGATGTTGTACCCATTTTTTTCAAGACATGCTCATTGAGGTCTTTAATTGCTCAAGGATGACCAAGAATTGACCAGACAAATTCTCCTCCTAAGCAATGAACCTCTAATTAGGGTTTCACTTTTCACCAAGATATGTGAGCTCCAAAGGTCTCAAATGTTTTTCATTATCCTAATATGCCTTTAAGATTGTCCATGACAAATTTCATGCCTTACACTACAAGATTACTCAGTCAATTGCTCAAATGTTTGAAAATCAACTATACTAGGTGAAAAGTCAATTGTGGCCAATATATAGTCAAACTTCAAGATTTTTGGTCAACATCAACATTTTGAAGTAATATCCATCATTTAATCAAGGTTTGATCATGATTCCTCAAGGAATGCTCTAAATTTATCAAAAGTCAAGAATTGCTAAATTAGGGTTTCTATAGGAAAAGTCAAGTGAACTTTGACCAGGCATAACTTTCACATGCTTCATCCATTTCCCCCCAACCAAAGCTCATCTTGAAGATAATCCAATTCAATATAACTTATAATCTTCCATCAAGTCCAAGAAATTCACTATTTGAAAGATACAAGCTCATACATTATAGGTCATTTTCAGAAAGTCAACAAAAGACACTTTTTGTAAAGACCATTTACATCAAGATAAAGTCTTCAAATGCAAAATTGATCTAAATAGGAATTGAAGTAGACATCTTTGGATTTCCAAAAAGTATAAGATCATCATCATGAGATAAAAATTGAGCAAGTTATGGGTTTCCCAAGTTGGGAAAATTTGAGAAAATTTAAAGATGGTGCATTGAGCAAATTTGAACTTTTGGGTCAATGGCCTAACTTTTTGAGGTTCAAACATTCTCATGAACTTATAGGGGACTTCTAATATCATTTTTACATTGCCTTAAAATTTTTATATATTTTATTAATATTTATTTTGATTTATTTCAAATAAATATAAAATAAATTGTACAAAATATTAAGAGATGGGTCTTGGCCTTTGGGCTAGTGTTTTGACCTGTCTTGAGGCCCATAATTCATGCAAGAAGTGTCCAAGTACATCCAAGTTTCAACATGGCATGAAATTTAAAGTTTTGGCATGTTTTCAAATTTTGAATAATGACTTTAAACATGACCTTAATGCCTTGGATTCTTTCCATTTTCCTCCTTCACTCCTTCTCCTCTATTTATACAAGCCATTTGCAAGCATTACACACGCATACACAGCCTAAGAAAAGCTCCACAAATTTCCAAAAAATCTCCAAAATCGTGAAAATCCAAAACCACATTTCCAACTTCTTTTGATCTAATTCAAAGGCCCCATCATGTTCCTGGGAATATCACGAGTCTATCCCTGCCATTTTCAAAGCTCATAGCATCCTCAAGCAGTCGGACCGTGCATCACCGGTAAAGCAAGGTTTGTAACATTTGAAACTGATTTTATGTAGTATTGATATTGTTGATGGTTTGATTTGTGTTTAACATATTTATTAGAGCAGGTATGTGACGCTTAACATGGGGGTTTTGAGGCCTGAATCGTGTGATGCCATTGTTAGGGCATCACAAACGAAAAGCTTCACAACTCATAATCTAGGACGATTCAGGCCAAAGTAGCTGCGGATTTGGAATTAGGGGAAGATTTTAAGGGGGGTAGGTTAGGTTTAATCCCTTGATTTTTGCTATTTTTGCAGGTCAGCATTTGAGCCCACTGAAGCACACAACCGGAGAGTTGACTCCGGTGGGCTGACTCCGGTAGCATATACGTCTCTTCCCTATTGGTCTATTCAGTCAGCGCGCATGTTTTTTTATTTTCAAATATATTTCTGACTTTGTTTCATATATTTTATTATTTTGTTGTTTATAAAAACATTTGATGAGTTGGCAGGAGGGGACGCATATGAAGGGAAGGACCTGGGTTCGATACCCAGATCTTACAATTTTATTTTTCTAATATAACACTTGCAGATCCAGCACAACACTCCTCAGCATGCCTACCATACACTCTTCAATTCCCACCATTAGATCTATACAGATCTGATCCAAGACGCCAAACCCACGGGCTCATGTTGCACCCTCTTGAGGCTACCCTCACTGGATCCAGCGCTGGTGAAATGGGCCTGGATCTAGTTTTGCAATTCATACCCCCTATTGCTGATTGTGCCAGGCCCATTTGCATTTTTTTTATTATTTATTTTATTGTTTATTTCTTTTAATCATTTTTTCCATAATAATATAAAAAAAATCATAAAAAGTCATAAAAAATATAGTTTTAGGTTTTTCTTATTAAATTAATTTTTGTAAATTAATTATTTAATTATTTTAACTTCTTTTCTTAATTAAAATTAATTAGATCTAGGATTTATTCCATTTTAATCTATTTTCTTTTCATAATAAAAATACAAAAAAAATTAGAATTAACTCCTTTTAATTAGTTTTAATTTTTTCTTTAGATCTAGATTTAGGTTAATTAATCTAATTCTTATTTAAACATTTTCTAAAATAAAATAAAAAAATAAACAATTTTTTTTATTTCATAGGGTTTTAGATGTCTTTTGTATTTCACGCGCAATTTTATTTTAGCGTTATCATATTATTATATTTGCTTTCTGGTTGTAATAGACTTTAATTAGGACTCTTTTATTTCTCTAATTTTCATTTTTTCCCCAAAGTTTTGGAATTGTGATAATCCCCTCCTCAAAGCTTTGTAATAGTGTAAGATTTATATTCCCGCATTTTATTTTTTGTACAATATTAAACTGCTAGATGTATGACCAATATGATTGTATGGCAAGATTAATAATCAAACATTAGAAAACTTAACACAAGACTAAAATAATTGAACATAACACACCTTGCACATATACACCTCTAGGATACGCCCTCTTCGGTTGCCTTTGGAAAAACTCACAACTCTCGAAACGTGAGAGATTTTAGTGGCTACCCTCCGGTTCAAAAGATCATAAGTCCCTCGATGACCCTCTCGATGTTGCCTCAGTAAAAATATGATCTTAGAACCCTAGGGTAGTTACTAAAACTTCTTGCCAAGTTGCCTTTGTGACTACAAATCATCCCTTCGAATGTCCCTCATACATCCAAACGACTATGGCTACCTACTCACTAATAGTAGAATAGCCTTGCCTAAAGGAAAGGAGGAAAAGAACGACCCTTTCGAGTAAAGTAGATAGTTGTTAGATGCTTGCTCAAAAAAACAAATTTTCACACTTACACAAAACAATTTTTAAAAACATTTTCAAATGCTTTATCAACATTCTTGAGGACTGATATAAGAGTTATCATAAAGCAAATCACCGCACTAAGGCATTTTTAAAATACTTTTCAAAAACACACAAAAAGCACAAGGTATTTGTGATACGATGGGAGAACTGACTTGGTTTGTTTTGCGTTTTGATCGCTTTTATGCGGATAGTAAGAGTCACCATCGACTTTTCTTTTATCCAAAAGGAAAGGTAAAAAAGCACATGAAAGACCTTTCGAGATTATTTCTTGAGTTCGGGGGGTAGATTATGAAAATGGAAGGTATTAGCACCCTTTTCATCCATGGTTTTCCATGGGCTCTTAGTTACTCGTTTAGATCACTTGCTTTTATTTGACAGTATGCTTGTGGTGTGGGCTTCGAAAGTGTTTTGAAAAGATGTTTTGCAATGGTTCTCGTCTCTATAAGAACGTATACAAAATATTTTGTCTTTTGAAGATGTTTTGAGATGAAAGTGTAGGTGTAAAAATGTTTTTGTCGTGAGCAAGCGAGTAACTAGGAGCGAATATACCTACTCGAAAGGTTTTCAATTGTTCTTTTCCTCCTCATTTAGATGTTGCTATCTTACCATTGACTTGGTAAGAAGCCCCATTGTTGGATGTGGAGAGACAGGTGCTTGGGTCATCGTATGACCATGATAGAAATGCTGTGAGATAACTTAGCACTTTTCTTTTAGGGACAAAGATCATTTTGAAAGGCAACTTTGATAGTGTCATCGAGCGACTATGATCTTGTATTTTTCGATTCGTTTGTGCTAAGACATCACACATGCATAACATGGCCCCTTTTTTAGGCAATAAGTGGAGTTAACCTTAAGGGTGCATGTGTGAATAGTGTGTTTGATTGCATACATTTTAATCTTGATTAGGATTGTCTATTTTGTTGTTTCCATGTCTTGCCATACATCCCATTTACTAGCAATATATGAAAAAACAAGTAAAGTGCGAAAAATAAAAATCTAAGCTATTACATCGCTTTAGGGGGATGGGGGTACATATTTATGAATGGCGTTGCAAGTAAAATTAAGTCCTAAGTTATTATTACAACCATATCAAAATGGATCAGAATGTGTAAGAAATATAAATTGCTTATTTATTTAAGAAAAGAAATGAGTTTTGTTTAAGGAAATATTTTCTGGTCTTTTGTTTTAAGAAATAAAGTAAAGCATGAAAAAATGTTTTTGGTGTTTGTTGATTAATTAAATAGAGAGTGATAACAAGGATAATAAAAAAAGGGTAAAAATATAATCAGCGCGTTGCTGATTAAGGGAGGTCAGAAGTTCTGACCATGGCGCACTGCAAAACAAAATTCCTGTTAGTAAAAAACATAAGCAGAGTCAGAAGTTCTGAGTCCACTAGGAGCAGATTAGCTTTCAGAAGTTCTGATACCACCATCAATAGAGTAGGTTTCAGAAGTCCTGATACCACCAACAACAAAGTAGATCTCAGAGGTTCTGATATCACTTGGCAGAACTTGGTCTCTCTCTTCATGGTAGTCATAACATCTGCATTTTGGTCATTTCTCCACAAAACAGAAGATGTGTGCATGACAGTTATAGCAGGTTTCATAGCATTTCAGAAACAAGAAATATCAGAACCATAAATCAGAGGCAAGTGTGAATCTACTAATCCTAATTCTGATTTCTAATTTCTTTCAGAAGTTCTGAAACTGATTTATTCCATACTTAGGCAAGAAAATATGCGAAACCTCATAATATGTATAACGTCAGAAGCATGATATCTACATTGTATTTTTGAATATGCAAATCTGATAATGATTAAGCAACGTGATAAGAGTCAGCAGAAGCTTACCTTGCAGCTGGGACAGATTCTGTAAACTGGAGGTTGGTCTTGGACTCTGGTGACGTTCTGAGCAACTTCTTCATGTACTCAGCAGGATGGAGGTTTTCAAATTCTGGAATAGCCAAGGGGTGATACTCTTACCTCTTTGAATGGAAAGTGTATGGCAGTATGAATACAGAAGTTAGGATAGCTTCTAATGTATGAATCAACAACTGTGGGGATGGTTTTAGTCAAAGAACAATGGAGTTTTTATGCTAGAATCAAATGCTAAGGTTTGGTATTTTGGTGTTTTTAGCTTTTCTTATTCTTGGAATTTTACAAAGATTCAAGGCTTTTTCTTTCTTTTTGGTGATTCTCTCTCTCCAAAAACCAACCCCTTCAACGTGTGATGGAACAAGATATTTATAGATGGATTTTGCTGTGGTTTTGGGGGGAAAAACAAACGAGTTTTAAAACATTTTTGGCATACTGCCCCTTTGTTTTTTAAATCACAGTTTTTTGTAGGCTAATTTGGTGTAAGAAAAACGCAGGCGTGGACTGGATCAGCAGCACCTTGGAGTGTGGTGGAAGCTGGTTGCAGGATTGTGCCATAGCAGGGCAATAGGTTAAGGTTTGGGGTTTGGTGATGCTCTGATTGCAGAAAATTAGAAACGTAACCTCCAAACTCCGAAGGGGCGTCTTCTGACCAGAGCGTTAAACATAGCCTCTATATGCTGAAGAATCATGTTCTGACTGAAGCATTATGTTCTAACCGAAGAGCATCGCTTCTGCATGTTCTGATTGAAGCGTCACGTTCTGAACCGTGTTTGCAACTTCTGACTGCACTTGCATAGAGGTTGGCTCAGAAGTTCTGAAGTGTCATATTCTTTAGACACTTAGAAAATTTTCTAAATGCTTGGAAAATTTTATTTTCAAAGTAACTTCTGACTTTTGATTTTTGATGAACCAATTTCATGCCTTAATGAAATATGATTCTTGGAACTTGATTTTTTTTATTCAAAAGTCATAGTTTGACTCCTTTGGTGTGTAAATGACCATTTTGCCCATGTGAATGATTCTCTTGGAAAAAATTGTAATTTCAGATTTGCAACTGGATGGAAACAAACTTGAGGGTCCAGATTGATCCTTTGAGAAATGAGAGGGCAAATTTTGGGGTACAACAGCTGCCCCTGTTCAATCTTCTTAAACTTGAAATGTGAGATCAACGTGTTTGTCGTTCGTGGCTTGAAAGTAGAAGATGATTGAACACTAGAGTGTCCAGAAATTTGCACTTGATGATGCGCTGGTTGATTATGTAGGGAATGGGCTTAAAGATGCCATTTGGAGAAATGATGGAGAGTTGTCAGAGATGGGCTTATAGATGACATCCAAAGGTGATTATTGACAGAAAGTCTGAACTTGATTTTAACAGAAAACGAATTAGAATAAATCGTTGAGAGATTTATCTGAACCAGTATAAATCTAGAAACAAATCAGAATAAACCGTTGAGAGATTTATCCAGACCAGTAAGAATCTAGAAACGAATCAGAATAAACCATTGAGAGATTTATCTGAACCAGTAAGAATCTAGAAACGAATCAGAATAAACCGTTGAGAGATTTATCTAAACCAGTAAGAATCTGGAAACGAATCAGAATAAACCGTTGAGAGATTTATCTGAACCAATATGAATCTAGAAATGAATCAGAATAAACCGTTGAGAGATTTATCTGAACCAATATGAATCTAGAAACGAATCAGAATAAACCATTGAGAGACTTATCTGAACCAGCAAGAATCTGGAAACGAATCAGAATAAATCGTTGAGAGATTTATCTGAACCAATAAGCATCTGGAAACGAATCAGAATAAATCATTGAGAGATTTATCTGAACCAGTAAGAATCTGGAAACGAATTAGAATAAATCGTTGAGAGATTTATCTGAACTAGTAAGAATCTGGAAACGAATCAGAATAAACCGTTGAGAGATTTATCTGAACCAGTAAGAATCTAGAAATGAATCATAATAAACTGTTGAGAGATTTATCTGAACCAGTAAGAATCTGGAAACTAATCAGAATAAACCGTTGAGAGATTTGTCTGAACCAGTAAGAATCTGGAAACGAATCAAAATAAACCGTTGAGAGATTTATCTGAACCAGTAAAAATCTGGAAACAAATCAGAATAAACCGTTGAGATTTATCTGAACCAGTAAGCATCTGGAAACGAATCAGAATAAACTGTTGAGAGATTTATCTGAACTAGTAAAAATATGGAAACGAATCAGAATAAACCGTTGAGAGATTTATCTGAACCAGTAAAAATCTGGAAATGAATCAGAATAAACCGTTGAGAGATTTATCTTAACCAGTAAGAATCTAGAAACGAATCAAAATAAACCGTTGAGAGATTTATCTGAACCAGTAAAAATTTGGAAACGAATCAGAATAAACCGTTGAGAGATTTACCTGAACCAGTAAGAATCTGGAAATGAATCAGAATAAACCGTTGAGAGATTTATTTGAACCAGTAAGAATCTGGAAACAAATTAGAATAAACCGTTGGTAGATTTATCTAAACCGGTAAGAATCTGGAAATGAATCAGAATAAACCGTTGAGAGATTTATCTGAACCAGTAAGAATCAGGAAATGAATCAGAATAAACCGTTGGTGATTTATCTGAACCAGTAAGAATCTGGAAGAAATATTTTGCTATATGGATGGTCGACCAGTCTTTTCTTGGGAATTGATCTGTATTTGACTTGTTGAAAATATTTGTTTGTTGGAAATTTGTTTGATGATAATTTCCTGTCGATTGATTCTTTCCTGTAAAAGGTGAAGAGTCAGTTGTATGCAATACTATGATGTATGCAATGCATGGTGTGATGTTTGTCTCTTAACATAAATGAGATTGCACTGTATGTACTTGTGTTGTTAATGTTATGACGTATAAATGTAAATGTATGGACTTTAAAGATTATTTGTGCCGTAGCATTGCTGGAAGTGGGGAAAATAAGTCCCCTCTGAAGCACTGATGGGTGAGTTTCCAAATATAAACTCTGTTGTAGAAGGGGAAAGCCATACATTGCTTGTAGTCTTCATGAAATCCTGCTGGGGAAATCTGAGAAGTTAGGAAACTTACTGGGGACACTCTAGAGCGGTGGTTGGAAGTTTTATTCTGTCCGGAAAATGAGAACGCTTGATACCAGTAGGCTGCATACTGGGGATATGTTAATGATTCTGTAATAGGATGTATTTGCTTTCGTTCTTGCTGTAGAAAGTACCTACGGGGATTTTATGGAATGGCCTATAGATATTATCCTATTTCTTAAAGTCATTAGTAATTGTCTTCCCGTTTTCTGTTTATTTGTAATAGTAATCACGTTCAAATGCATATGTTAAAAAATAAATCATTGGACATTTTTGTAAACAAGACACAGAAACAAAGAAAAAAGAAAACAAATGGTTTTGCACTTCCAAAGGGGACATCTTTGTATTAACTTGAATAAGTATTTTTGTACAATGAGACGAGCATTCTAGCGAGAGAATGTCGTCGTAAAAATGAAAATTAATACAAAGAAAAGATAGCTATGTGAAATAATCCCATGGGGTTCCCATTCTGCTATAGTCTTCATGTCTCTGAATGTCTTGTCCACTTGTCGCCTCGATGAAGTCGATTGGATTGATTTAGAGCCGTTTGAGTTGATTGGTCAATGCTGAAAATTGTCTGCAAGATGATCCAATGGGACATAGTCATACGCTTCAATCCCTAACTTTTTCCTGGACCGCCCTCTCGGGTTTTCATTCCACCGGGATACCCTTTTTTGCCCAAGCCGCCCTTTCGGGTTTTCGACTTGCCGGGTGTACAATTTTTTTAAATAAAATTTCATCCCTTATTTTTGCCCGAACCCTTTTGGTTCGTCGGGAAGCCCTTATTTTTGCCTAGGCCAGTCATCCTAGCGGGTCTTTGATCATGCGTAGTATCTTTTAACTATGTTTGTATTTACAGGGTGCGAGAGGTCGTCGCCATCCATAGTGGTCAAGATCATTACTCCACTAGAGAATATGTTTTTGATTACAAACGACCCTTCATATGTAGGAGTCCATTTGCCCCTGGGATCACCTTGTGGTAGGATGATACGCTTGATTACCAAGTCACCGACCCGATATACCTGACGTTTGACCTTTTTATTAAAAGCTTTGATCATGCGTTTTTGGTATGTCTGACCATGACAGATAGCTTCCAGCCTCTTCTTATCAATCAAGTTCAACTGGTCAAGTCGATTCTGGATCCAATCTCCTTCATTCAAACCAGTATCTTTCATGATCCTCAGAGAGGGGATCTAGACCTCAATAGGCAAGACAGCTTCCATGCTGTATACCAGAGAATATGGTGTTGCCCCAGTTGATGTGCGAGCTGTGGTACGATACCCGTGGAGAGCGAACGGTAGCATCTCATGCCAGTCTTTGTATGTGACTGTCATTTTCTGTATGATCTTCTTAATGTTTTTGTTTGCAGCTTCTACAACACCATTCATCTTTGGCCGGTAAGGGGAAGAATTATGATGCTGAATCTTGAATTGCTCGCACAAGGCGGTGATCATAGTGTTGTTTAGATTCGTACCATTATCAGTGAAGATTCTCTTTGGGATACCGTACTGATAGATGAGATTTTATTTGATGAATCGGGCGACCACATTCTTAGTAACAAAAGCGAAGGAAGCTACCTCAACCGACTTTGTAAAATAGTCGATGACCACTAAGATGAAGCGGTGTCCATTGGAAGCAGTTGGCTTGATTTCCCCAATCATATAAATTCCCCACATATCAAATGGCCAAGGAACCGTCAAGACGTTTAGAGGAACCGGAGGTACGTGCACTTTATTCGCATAAATCTTACACTTATGGCAAGTCCGAGAGTGTTGGTAGAAATCTGCCTCCATGGTGGACCAATAGTAGCCTGCCCATAGGATTTTCTTTGCCATTGTATACCCACTAGAATGGGTACCAAAAGTGCCTTCGTGTAATTCAACCATGATCCTTCCAGCCTCAACCTTGTCTATGCACCAAAGCAAAACAGAGTCATGATTGCGTTTGTATAAAATGTCGTTACTAAGGAAGAATTTATCCGAGAATCTTCTTAGGAACTTCTTGTCGTTCACCGAAGCTCCTTCTGGATATTCCTGAGACTCGAGATACCTTTTAACTTCGTGGAACCAAGGTCGATCCATTACTTCTTCAGTACCGATCCGTGACAGTAGGCTGGTTCATCCATCCGCTCAATGGCGACTTGAGGAGGCTCGTTATCCCAATTAAGTTTAAACATAGATGAAATTGTAGCTAATGCGTTTGCTAGCTGATTTTCTTCTCGCGGGAAATGCTCGAAGGTAATCTTCTCAAAATGCGAAAACAATGTCAATACATGTTCTTTGTAAGGGATAAGGTTGGGGTGTTTTCTGTCCCATTCCCCTTTGATCTGACTGATGACCAAAGTTGAATCTCCAAATACATCTAAGCATTTGATCCCCAAGTCTATAGCAGCTTTGAGACTGAAGATGCATGCTTCGTATTCTGCCATGTTGTTTGTACAATTGAAGCAAAGTCTGGCAGTAAAGGGAGTATGACATCCTTCCGGAGATATGAGTACAACACCTATGCCATTGCCAAATGCATTGGATTCCCCATCAAAGAACAGGGTCCATCAGGATCCTTGTTCAGGTCCGTCATATGGCCTGGTTTCTTCACAATTGTCTAATGTCATGATGTCTTCATCCGGGAACTCAAACTTCATGGACTGATAGTCTTCCACAGCTTGGTGAGCAAGGTGATCAGCCAATACACTACCCTTTATAGCTTTCTGGGTAGTATACTGTATGTCATATTCTGTCAGGATCATCTGCCATCTCGTTATTCTCCCAGAAAGAGCGGGCTTCTCGAAGATGTACTTTATCAGATCTATTTTAGATATCAACAGAGTAGTATGGGTCAACATGTACTATCTCAGTCGGCGAGCAGCCCATGCCAGAGCGCAATAAGTTTTCTCGAGCAGTGAATATCTTGTTTCACAGTCGGTAAACTTTTTGCTCAGGTAATAAATAACATGCTCTTTTCGACCAGACTCGTCATGCTGCCCCAGCACACACCCCATTGAGTTTTCTAAAACAGTTAAATATAAGATCAATGGCCTTCCCTTGACAGGTGGCAACAACACATAAGGCTCTTGCAAGTATTCTTTGATTTTGTCAAAAGCAACTTAGCATTCGTCATTCCATTTGACTACTTGATCTTTCTTCAAGAGTTTGAAGATTGGCTCACAAGTAGCTGTTAGGTGAGAAATAAACCTGGCGATGTAATTCAAACGTCCGAAGAATCCTGTGACTTCCTTTTCAGTACAAGGAGATGGCATCTCTTGTATCGCTTTAACCTTGGCAGGATCAACCTCTATACCCTTGTTGCTGATGACAAAGCCTAAGAGTTTACCAGGCCGTACTACGAATGTGAACTTGTTTGGATTCAATCTCAACTTGTACTTCTTCAGCCTCTCAAACAGGTTTTGTAAGTGACCAAGGTGCTCTTCCTCCGTCTGCGATCTGGCTATCATATCTTCTATGTAGACCTCTATCTCATGATGTATCATGTCATGAAATAAAGATACCATGGCGCGTTGATAAGTTGCCCCATCATTCTTCAGTCCGAATGACATGACCTTATAGTAGAAAGTGCCCCACTGCGTAACAAAGGTTGTTTTCTCCATATCCTCATGTGCCATTTTGATTTGGTTGTAGCCCGAGAAACCGTCCTTGAAGGAAAACACTTTGTGTTGCGCCATATTATCGACTAGGATGTCGATGTGGGGGAGTGGGAAATCATCTTTGGGGCTTACCCTGTTTAAATCTCTGTAGTCCACACACATCCGCACTTTACCATCTTTCTTGGGCACATGAACAACATTGGCCACCCATTGGGGATAAGAGGTGATAGCCAAAAACCCAGCATTGAATTGCTTCATGACTTCTGCTTTGATCTTTTCCGACATATCGGGCCTCATGCGATGAACCTTTTGCTTTACTGAGGGACAATCTTCTTTTGTAGGCAGATGATGTACCATGGTGTTTGCGTCAAGTCCCGACATGTCTTCGTACGACCAGGAAAAGGTCTCAACATAGTCGTGTAATAACTGAACCAGACGCTTCTTGACATTAGGCTCCAAATTGGCACCCATCTTGACCTCCTTCCTATCTTCCTCGGTTCCCAAGTTAACTGTTTCGACCGACTCTTCGTGTGGCTGGATAGTCCTTTCTTCCTATTGCAACAACCTGACCAACTCCCCTGGCACTTCATAAACTTCATCACCTTTGTCATCGGCTTGGTAGATCGGATTTTCAAAGTCACGAATGGCCATAGCAGAACTGTTACCCATGGGATCCTGAGTGGATGTAGATCTGCATTTTAATATGTGAGTGTGTGTAAGAGCATAGCTACTTTTGAAAGAAATAAAATGTAAGAAAGAAAGACAAAGAACACAAAATTTGATGCAAAAACGTCCATGATTCATTAATGACATATGAGAATGAAGTCACAATCCTCACAAATGGACCGTTGTGCCTCGGGTAAGACACAGGGTTTTAAAAAGTTTGAATTGTTTAAATATTACAAGCCTGAAAATATTAAAAGACAATTACTCTTGAATAAAAGTAATAGGAATGAAATCTTTGGCCTCCCAATTGTTGAGCCCTCCGGCGATGGTTGGAAAAATCCATTCGTCCATGTCACAATTGCCATCACTGTCTTCTATTCCATTGCCTCCTTGATTGCTGATACGTAGAGGTGGTTCCCCAGCGTGAGAACTTCGAACAACTCTTTGGGCCTCTGAGGTGAACCCCAACCCAAATTTGTCGGACTTGAAGGGAATATCCGGAAGCTGACCCCAGATAGTACATCCTCCTTCTTCAACTACTGCTCGAGCATCTTTCAAGGAGGCCATCTTCGATGGAGGTCTGGTAATCTTCGGGACCTTTGGAGTAGCTTTGGTTGCTGCGAGCGTTGCTGGAACCTCCTCAAAGTTCTGACAGGGAGTCTCTATGAATTCACCATCCATTTCAACATACCTGAAAGAGTTCAGATGGCTAACCATGTACTCCTCCTCTCCATGAACTATGACAATCTTTCCTCTGATCGGGTATTTTAGCATTTGGTGTAGGGTAGAAGTGACGGCACCAGCACCATGGATCCAGGGTTGACCCAACAGACAAGAGTACGAAGGGAGGATGTCCATCACATAGAAAATTGAGTCAGAAGTCTGAGTCCCAATTTTTATGGGGATACTAAATTCTCCGTGCACTGTCCTCTTGGAGCCATCAAAGGCCCTTAGTATGATGTTTCTAGGTTTCAAGATGAGCCCATCGCAATCCAGTCGGTCGAGAGCATTTTTGGGCAAGACATTCAATGATGAGCTAGTATCCACCAGAACATGGGCAAGTGTGGTGCCCCTGCATTCAATGGAAATATGTAAAGCGTCGCTGTGCTTCCTTCCCTTAGAGGTTAAATCAACATCGGAAAAGCCCAATCCATTGTCAGCAGTTAGACTGGCCACACAATTTTCAAATTGATCGATGGAGGTCTCTTGGGGCACGTGGGCGGTCTTAAGAAACTTTACCAAGGCTTTGGTGTAGGTTTCAGAACACAAAAGTAAGGACACCAATGATATCTTCGAGGGGGTCTGCCCCAATTGTTCTACAATGTTGTAGTCACTTTTCTTGATTATCTTCAGGATTTCTTCTATTTCTTTTCTAGAAGCTTCAAGGATGACCTCGGGACGTTATCTTGCTTGGGCAGGCTCAATCAAAGTCTCTTTGCCCCTTGTATCAGTGGCAGGGATAACAGTAGGAGTATCACTGAGAGTGCTGGTAGGAGTGGATGTAGGAATGGTCGCAGGAGTAGCAACGGTCTTTGGAGAAATCTCAGGCGAGAAGACTCTTCCACTTCTTGTTATTTTGCTGGTCCCAATGATATTACTGATGTCGGGATCAATATCTCTCACAACTTCGTGTTTGACAGCCAAATGATCTTGCTTGATGCCATAATAATAAACGTCAGCCCCATAACTCCAGGGAACAACTTTATCGGAAGAGTAAGATATTGGTCTTGGCATAGTGATGATTAAAGGTGCAAACCTTGGAAAAGATGTAATCCTGACGGGTCTTTTGGTGGAGACCCCGGGAGGATTGTCAGAAATGGTGATTATCGAAACATCTTGATAAGAACTTTTGATAAGAGGTAGCTTTTCAAATAGGATTTCTTTGCTGGTCATCAGGCGTTGGACGCCTATCTTTAGTAACAAAAAATGGTTCAGTAGAGACTTGCATAAGTGACAATCTTCATTGCAGCCTGAGAACAGGCCGGCTTGCAGTAGATTATGTTTAATGGTCAACAGAGGAGTAACTAAGTCATTCACGGAGGAAACAAAACGATCATCATCAATGGCGTTGATACCTTGGCCATGTCTGGGCATTGGCGCCGTTATTAAATTAGGCATTTCTAGGGGATCAAATTCAATCTCTTTTGCATCGATAAGGTCTTGCACCTTATTCTTTAAGGCCCAACAGTCATTTGTACATGCCCCGAGCTTTCAGAATGATAGGCACATCCGGCGTTCGGGTTGTAGCAAGGAGAAGCAGTATTGGGGTTCTTGGGAGCTTCCTTTAAAGTTGCCAGATTGGTCTTTAAAAGGTGTGGCAAAACTTGAGACATGGTCATGTTAATCCGGGTAAATCGTCTCATGGGCGCTTCTGGTTTGCGCTGATGATTTCGCTGCTGATTTGGCGCAGGGTTAGAAATCATGACAGCCCCTACAACCAGACGATGATCGGTTTTGTTTTGATTTCTATAGTCATATGCAGCACTGACCTCCTTCTTTCCAACAAAGGGATTCTTCACTAGACTCGAGGATGCATCTCTTTGAATTTTGCCGCTTTTTATACCAGCCTCAACCCGCTCACCGATCATAATTAATTCAGTAAACCCAACTGAAGAACTCCCAATCAGGTGATTGAAAAATGGTCCTAACAAGGTGCCTAGGAACATATCCACTAATTCTTTATCGGACAGAGGGGGCTGGACCCTGCCTGCGAGATCCCTCCATTTTTGGGCATAGGTTTTGAAACCTTCACCCGTTCCCATAGACATGCTTTGTAACTGCGTCCTAGTTGGAGCCAAATCAGTATTATACTGATATTGTTTGTAGAAAGCGGCGGCCAACTCTTCCCAGTTGCGAACATTGGTCCCTTCCAATTGGTAGAACCAATCCAACTGCGTCCCAAATAAACTCTCCTGGAAGAAATGCACCCACAGATTCTTATCAGCCGTGTGGGGTTGAATCTTTCTGACATATGACCTTAGATGTAGCTTCGGGCAAGAGACACCGTTGTACTTGGCGAAAGTGGGGACCTTGAATTTTTGTGGGATGACAACCCTTGAGATGAGTCATAATTCTTCAAAATCCAAACTGGGTACCCTCTGAATTTCCATAGCATTCAAACGATCCTCTAGCTGTTTGTATTTATCATCAGCAGGAGGATATTGTTCATCAGAGTAATCAGGCTCTTCCTCTCCTTCGGATGCTGGGTCGTTGTTCACTTCCTGGGTTTGATTATCTCCTTCACCTGACGATGTTGCAAAGTTTAAAGTTCACCTGGTTTGTCCTTTAAACCTTCTTCCCATGATTACAACACCGGTTGGTTTCTTCGTTTTCTTCTTCTTCTCTTTAGCCAACAGAGTCTTCAACTCCTCTTGTCCTTTTGTCAGAGCCATGAGCATTTGTTGAAATTGGGCGTTCTGCGCCTGAAGATCTTTCACAGTCTGCTCAACATCCATCTCACTGAAATAAATAGTATAAGGATAAGGTGACCTGTTATGAGAAACCTATATGATGTTATGATGGATGAAGATGCAATATGCAAATGATTTCAAGGAAATTTAGAGATTTAAACTTGTTCAAACCAAAAAAGGAACACACATTATATTAAATAAAACCAAGTTTGAATACATCATGCCTCTTTGGGCTTACAAAGAAAGAAACAAAATACAACAAAGCTCCTAAGACAAAAAGACCGAACACATCCTCTTTGGAGCAATGTAGGCATTCAGGTTTTTCTCTTCATGAAGCAGTTTGGTGAGCTCCAGAACCTTCTTCTCACTGGCGTAATACTGGGTTTCAAAGGTGTCTCGCTCTTCCTTCAACTGAACCCAAGCTTTCAGCAGGTCTTCGAGAGAGGTAGGCATGTCAGGATGAAGAATGGTGTATGGGACGTCTCCTTCGATAACAGGCTCAATGACGACATGAAGGATGGAAGGGTAAGGCATCAAGAGACTCTGGGCACGAGCCCGTACCCACCTAAGGTAAGGCTCGAGAGGGATAGAGTTTTTATGTCCCAAAGTCCTACTATCCACCTTGTTTATCATTCCCCAAGCACGTGTAAACCTATGGCGATAACCTTGGTCTTCTTTGTCGTAGTCGAACACCAGACCTTGGATGAGCATCTCATGAGGACCGTCTTTTCGGGCATACCCAAACTGCCAAAGAGCTAAGCATGGATTGTAGGTGATACCTCCCCTAATACCAAGCAGTGGCACATTAGGGAACTCCCCACAGCGGTCAATGATAGAGATATCTTCCAAGGATCTCGAGCACCAACAAATATCAGAGTGGGTAAGAGACATCATCCTTTGAGACCAAGTCAATCATTGCTCGTTCTTCAATGCTGACTGAGGCAGGTTTGAAGTGAACCACTTAGCGAGTAGGGGGATACAACACAAAAGGGTACCTCTTTTCTTCATGGTGCGGGTATGAAGGCAATGCAAGATGTCTCCTAGTAAGGTAGGTATAGGATTGCGAGAGAAAGACTTTGATGGTATTAACGTCTATGAATTGGTCCGAATTGGGAAACAGAACCAAACCATAAATGAGGAGAGCTAGTACGTCTTCGAAAGCTTGGAAATCCATGTCATCCCAGAATGAACAAGCTTTTTCCAATAGAAACTTAGCTAGAAAGCCTTTAAACCCACTTCTTGTCTCCCAATTGGCTATGACGTCGGCCCTCTTCACATGTAAAGCTTAGGCGATGACTTCAGGTTTTGGAATCCCTTCTAGACCGGTGAACGGTATCTAATTAAGCATGGGCACCCCTAAGAGTAGAGAGAACTCTTCCAGTGTAGGTACCAACTGATAGTCCGAGAAAGTGAAACAATGATGTACGGGATCAAAGAATTGGAATAGTACACACATCATCTCTTCTTGGAAGTTGGATGTAGCCAAACTGAGAAGTCAATCATATTTCTTGGTAAAAGGAGAATCCCCGGGCACTCTTGAAGCTAGCTCTTGAAGTTGAGGATGTGCTTTTACAAAGCTGATTCGGATGGTGTTTCTTCAGAGAGAATTCATGTCCTACAAAAAAAAAACAAAGATAAATTTATAAATCCTTGAAATGGTTAGTGAGCATGCATATGATGTCGATAATGTTTATGATGTTTATGTACAAGCAAATATATACAAAACATCAAAACAAGTCCCTATGTTTTTAAGCTTGCATGAGTTTTGTAGGTAAGTACCCTCTTGAAGTCTAGTTGGCTCAACCTGTCCTAGAAATAATAATCGGGTTCTAAAGGATCTCAATATCACCGACCTTTCTCTTAGGCATTGTCTCAGCATAACAATCTTTTCTTGCAGCCGAGATATCCCAAAAGTCTAGCCTCAATGAGTGTAGTATCGAGTATCAACCAATTTTCAGCTCTACACCGAAACCGGCTACCTCACTACGTCCTAATGGCCAAGTTTGTTAAATTAGGGTTCTAAGGTCAATTAGTGCTTCATGAAGCCACTCAGCGGCCCCGTATTCTCCTCGATTCACCACAAGGGATGCCGGTACCCACAAATGCATCACACTAACATAGCCATTGTTTCAACCATATCGGTCTATGCCGTACAATCTCCATAATCTATTGCTATTTACCTAAAAAGGTGTCCTAGATCCGGGTGAAGGATCAAAGCAAGCCCAATACAAAGAACTAAATATAAATCACACAAATCAAATAATGAGAGCGAGTAAAGGTGATCAAACCCTAAGGTAACCCCACTTTTTTATGGTTTATCCCCAGCAGAGTCGCCAGTTCTGTGATACAGTGGGAGAACTGACTTGGTTTGTTTTGCATTTTGATCGCATTTGTGCGGAAAGCAAGAGTCGTCACCGACTTTTCTTTTATCCAAAAGGAAAGGTAAAAAAGCACAGGAAAGACCTTTCGAGATTATTTCTTGAGTTCGGGGGGTAGATTATGAAAAGGGAAGGTATTAGCACCCTTTTCATCCATGGTTTTCCATGGGCTCTTAGTTACTTGTTTAGATCACTTACTTTTATTTGACAGTATGCTTGTGGTGTGGGCTTCGAAAGTGTTTTGAAAAGATGTTTTGCAATGGTTCTCGTCTCTATAAGAACGTATACAAAATGTTTTATCTTTTGAAGATGTTTTGAGATGAAAGTGTAGGTGTAAAAATGTTTTTGTCGTGAGCAAGCGAGTCACTAGGAGCGAATCTACCTACTCGAAAGGTTTTCAATTGTTATTTTCCTCCTCCTTTAGATGTTGCTATCTTACCATTGACTTGGTAAGAATCCCCATTGTTGGATGTGGAGAGACAGGCGTTTTGGTCATCGTATGACCATGATAGCAATGTTGTGAGATGACTTAGCACTTTTCTTTTAGGGATAAAGATCATTTTGAAAGGCAACTTTGATAGTGTCATCGAGGGACTATGATCTTGTATTTTTCGATTCGTTTGTGCTAAGACATCCCACATGCATAATGTGATACGGTGAGAGAACTGACTTGAGGTTTTGCGTTTCGTCGCAAATGTTTCGGTTTAGCAAGAGTCGCCACTGACTTTTATTTTATCCAAAAGGAAAGGTAAAAAAGCACAGGAAAGACCTTTGAGATGTTTTCTTGAGTTCGGGGGGTAGATTATGAAAAGGGAAGGTGTTATCACCCTTTTCATCCATGGTTTTCCATGGGCTCTTAGTTACTTGTTTAGATCACTTGGTTTGCTTTTACAATTGTTTGAAATGGTGCTTTGTGTGGTTTTGAAAGTATTTTGAAAAGAGGCCATCGTTTAGGCAATCTTTGTAATGATTCTCGTTCGTAAGAATGTATACAAAGATGTTTGTCTTTTGAAAAAAATGTTTCAATGTTTGAAAGTTGTTTGGAAATGTTTTGAAATGTGTGTGTGTTTGTTTGAAAATAGCAAGGATTGTTTGCAAATTGATCAAGTAACTAGAAGCATCTACCTACTCAAATGTCTTTCCTACACATTTTTATTCCTTTGACATTGTTGTTTTACCATTGCATTGGTAAACAACCCTATCTTTGGATGTTAAATGGGACAGGCGCGGGTCATCGCATGACCATGATAGCAATGGTGCCAAGTATCTTAGCTTGTTTGAGGGACCAAGATCATTTGTTTTTAGGCAACTTTTGATAGCGTCATCGAGGGACTATGATCTTTTGTTTTGTTTTGTTTTGCCAAGATACCTAGCATGCATACCATGGCCATTTTTAAGGCAACAAAGTGGGTGAAACCCTAGAGGTGCTTGTGTGCAATGTGTGTCATTTTCATGCATTTTTGTCTTGTATTAGGTCTTGCTATTTGTTTGATTTTTGTCTTATCATACAAACCCTAATTTTACTAAACATGTATATAATGCGATAACTTGCGTAAAGTAAATCTAAGCTATTACAACAATATTATGGGAGGGGGGATACAAGTTTTGAATGGGGGATATTGCTCAAAATAAAACCCCAAAAATTATTACAACCCAATTGAATTATTGTACAATAAATAAATAAACAATTATTTAAATATGCAAATAAAATGTGTGGATGCAAAATGTTTTTGTGTTTATTTTATATATGTAAAAAATAAATTATTTAAGTCCTAAAAATAAGAAAAAATAATATTATTATTTTTGAAAGGGTGAAAAACCCTAGTTTTTGATTTAAAAGAAAATATGTTCTATATCATTTATTTTATTCATTTTTTGTTTAAGAAAAATAATAATAATATTATGTCCCAATATTAAAAATAAAATATGTATGAAAATAATATTTTATGTGTGAAAAATAATAAAATAAAAATATGTGGTATTTTTAAATGTATTTACTTATTTATTTAAGAAAATAAAATTCTATTTATTTATAAATTATTTTCTTATGCCAAAAAAATAAGATAAAAAATAAAATAAAATACAAAAAATAAAGAAAATATTTTTCTTGATTTTTTTTTATGTTCAGAAAAATATAAAAATCAATAAACATAAAAAATATGAGAAAATATAAAAAATAAACAAAATAAGCAAAGGGGGTGCAGATAGGAATATGGGGGGTGTGAAAAACAACAGGCCCAAGGCGCCAGGCGCCAGGCCCAAAAACTTCATCTTCATCCCTGTCCTTGGCTTTCTTCGCGCGCGCTTCTGAGTACAAACTTGTATCTTGCTCTAGCTTGCATAAAATCAAAAACTCATAACACAAAAAATGTAGCTTATGATCTCACGATTCCAGTGATATAAAATTCATGACCTAACTCTAACAGACCAGGGAGAATTTCAGCGGCCCTAATTCCTGACCTAATTTTTTCAGCATGTTCAACAATCAAATACTCTTAGCTCAGTTAATATAAATGACAACTATGCATATGTACAACTTTAGCAAGTTAAGGACTACATTTTTGCTTCACAAATCAAAACTTAAGGATGACTAAATAGAGAGATAGAACTTTGAAAAATACATGGTTCAACTGAGTTTGGATATAGCAATGTGGGGACTTTGAGTGAGGCCTGAAGATCGTGTGAGCTTCCTTGAAGTTCCCTCAAGCTTTTCCAATGCTCAACTTGCCTTGAGGATGCTTGAAACTCCTTATAGAAGTCAACCTGCAACCTTCAAAAATGAAAATGGTGATGGCTGAAATAGGGCATACAGTTGCAGTGCAATGGCTTGGATAGTTTGGATGTGATGTAGGGAAGATGTTTGAAGTGTTAAAGTGAGAAACGCATGAGCCAATATTGATTTGGCAAGAGTTCTGCAGAAGATGCCCTGTTTGGGAAGAAACTTGAGTTTTTTGTGTTTGGGAGCGTTTCAAATGCTATGGATTCGTGTGTTGGCTTGAGACAAGTTTGTGAAGATGTTTCAAATGAAGCCAAGTCTTATCTTTATCAGATGCACAAGTTATCTTGACTTTTGCCAATTTGCTTGCTTTTGAAGAAAGTTGAAATGACTTATGCCAAAGGCCTGTACAGGCTAGCTCCAGGGCTGATGAGAGTTGGTAAACATTGCCTGACATTTGTGGATATAGTTTGCAACAAAAGATCAGGTCCATGGCTCAAGAACTGTAAAGTTGGGAAAATCTAGCTTTATGAAAATGGCAATGTACACTTTTGGCCATTTATGGATTAAACTCTTGTATAATGCTCCAAAGGTCAAAATAAAGCCATTATCCAATGAGTTTGCATTTAATTATGGAGTGTAGAAGGTATTAGGACCTGTAATGCAAGGTACAAGCATGCTAGGAACTGATTTGCAACTTGAAGCATTGTAAACATGGCTTGAACAAAAGTGACAAATTGCCATTTTCTCTTCTTCGATTCTCCATAACCACAAATGATCTTGCAGAGTTCTTGGAAATTTTGGAAATCATGCAACATTCTCTACAATCCATCTTTAAAATGCATTTTGAGATACCTCTTGGAACTAGGTGAAAAATGTCCATGAAGTTAGGTCAAAATCCTGCCCAAACTAGGGAAAATTTCACTAAGTTAAAAAGTTTATGGACCCCTATTCACAAATTCATAACTTGATATCCAAGCATCTTTTGGAAAAACTTTGTGAATCAAAGTTGTAGATTTCATGTAGGACTACAACTTTCATGTTGGAAGTTTTCTTTGAATCCAATTGCATCATGGTGAAAAAGTTGTGAAAAGTTGGGAAAAAATAAGAAATTTTCCATACTTAGAAAAATTCTAAGTTATGAAAAATTTCAAATTAAAACCCTAATTTGAAATTTTAGGTTTCTTGGCCAACAAGTTTCACATTTTGACATGTCTTGATGAATTATAACCCTTGGCATTTGATTTTGACCAAAAAGTCAAAGTTTGACTTTTCAGTGTACAATTGATTTTTGATCAGTTGATTGGAAAATTCATCTGTCAATCCAATGCATTTGAGATCTTTTGAACTATATGATTAGGTAAAGATGATGCCATTGATTCCTTGAAATCATGCTTGAACCCAATTGGTCATTGGTTAGGTTAAAAATCAGAAATTGCCCTTCCTCAGTCAAAACCCTAATTTTGACCATTTTCCCCTTTTGATGATTTGATCAAATTTCTTAAGGGGTTGTGGTCCAAACTTGATCAAATGGTGCATAGGAGCCTAGAATGTTGTTGTGGATAAAAAATTATGAAGTTTGACTGTAAATTGGCCATGGTTGACTTTTTCCCCAATACATCTAATTTTTAGGTCAACTGTCCAATTGACTGGGAAAAAATGTGATTCAAGGCTTGAAACCTGGTATGAGAAATCTTAGGGGTCCAAGATGGTGTATGAAAGTCACATGAAGTATTGATAGTCCAAAAATCCTTGTGCAAACTCAAACCCTAATTTCAGGTTATCAGTGCAAGGAGATGTCTTGAGCTGAGCAAACCCTAATTTGGTCTTGAGTCCAAGAAGTCTTGTGAGGAAATCTTGATAAAGTGAGAGGGCAAATTTTGGGGTACAACACATAACATGTCCCCTTTTTTAGGCAATAAGTGGAGTTAACCTTAAGGGTGCATGTGTGAATAGTGTGTTTGATTGCATGCATTTTAATCTTGATTAGGGTTGTTTATTTTGTTGTTTCCATGTCTTGCCATACATCCTATTTACTAGCAATATATAAAAAAACAAGTAAAGTGCGAAAAATAAAAATATAAGCTATTACATCGCTTTAGGGGGATGGGGGTACATATTTATGAATGAGGTTGCAAGTAAAATTAAATCCGAAGTTATTATTATAACCATATCGAAATGGATCAGAATATGTAAGAAATATAAATTGCTTATTTATTTAAGAAAAGAAATGAGTTTTGTTTAAGGAAATATTTTTTGGTCTTTTGTTTTAAGAAATAAAGTAAAGCATGAAAAAATGTTTTTGGTGTTTGTTGATTAATGAAATAGAGAGTGATAGCAAAGATAATAAAAAAAGGGTAAAAATATAATCAGCGCATTGCTGATTAAGGGAGGTCAGAAGTTCTGACCCTGGCGCACTGCAAAACAGAATTCCTGTTAGTAAAAAACATAAGCAGAGTCAGAAGTTCTGAGTCCACTAGGAGCACATTAGCTTTCAGAAGTTCTGATACCACCGATAATAGAGTAGGTTTCAGAAGTCCTGATACCACCAGTAACAAAGTAGATCTCAGAGGTTCTGATATCACTTGGCAGAACTTGGTCTCTCTCTTCATGGTAGTCAAAACATCTGCATTTTGGTCATTTCTCCACAAAATAGAAGATGTGTGTGTGACAGTTATAGCAGGTTTCATAACATTTCAGAAACAAGAAATATCAGAACCATAAATCAGAGGCAAGTGTGAATCTACTAATCCTAATTCTGAGTTCTAATTTCTTTTAGAAGTTCTGAAACTGATTTATTCCATACTTAGGCAAGAAAATACGCGAAACCTCAGAATATGTATAACGTCAGAAGCATGATATCTACATTGTATTTTTGAACATGCAAATCTGATAATGATTAAGCAACATGATAAGAGTGAGCAGAAGCTTACCTTGCAGCTGGGACAAATTCTGTAAACTGGAGGTTGGTCTTGGACTCTGGTGACGTTCTGAGCAACTTCTTTACGTACTCAGCAGGATGGAGGTTTTCAAATTCTGGAACAGCCAAGGGGTGATACTCTTACCTCTTTGAATGGAAAGTGTATGGCAGTATGAATACAAAAGTTAGGATAGCTTCTAATGTATGAACCAACAACTGTGGGGATGGTTTTAGTCAAAGAACAATGGAGTTTTGATGCTAGAATCAAATGCTAAGGTTTGGTATTTTGGTGTTTTTAGCTTTTCGGATTCTTGGAATTTTGCAAAGATTCAAGGCTTTTTCTTTCTTTTTGGTGATTCTCTCTCTCTCCGAAAATCAACCCCTTCAACGTGTGACGGAACAAGCTATTTATAGATGGATTTTGCTGTGGTTTTGGGGGGAAAAACAAATGAGTTTTTAAACATTTTTGGCATACTGCCCCTTTGTTTTTTAAATTACAGTTTTTTGTAGGCTAATTTGGTGCAAGAAAAACGCAGGCGTGGACTGGATCAACAACACCTTGGAGTGTTGGGGCAGCTGGTTGCAGGACTGTGCCATAGCAGGGTAGCAAGTTAAGGTTTGGGATTTGGTGATGTTCTGATTGCAGAAAATTAGAAACGTAACCTCCAAACGCTGAAGGGGGTTTGGTTCTGTGTCTGGAGTGTATCTTTATTGTATCTGAAGCTGAGATCTGAATGAGTATCAGAATGGCATCCTTGTCTGGAGCGTATCTGGACTGTATCTGAAATCTTTGAACATTGTTAATGATAGTTGTTTAATCTTATCCTGAAAAGGGTAAAATGTTAGCTGAAACACATAGTTATGTTGCATGAAATGTATGATGCAATAAATGTGCTTTATCAATGTTTATGATATATGAATGCAATGTATGCGCATGTAACATGATTTGTTGTATTGCCGGGCAAAATAAATCCTTGACAACTAGGTATAAGAAAATCTTTGACTGTTGAGGATAGTGAATCCTTGACTGCTGCCGGGGAAAATAAATCTTTTACCCTGCTGGAGATTTAAAATCTTTGATTACTGAGGATGAGAAATCCTTGGCGACTGTTGGGGATTAAAAATCCTTGACTTCTCTGGGGATTACACAGAGGGAATCCTTGTTCTGATGGGAAATAGAGAAAACTCTGATAACTTCTGTGGGGAATTGGGAATGAGAATCTTCATTCAGGCAACTTCACTAGGGAGCAATAAAAACTTTCTGGGGAAGAAGGCTTACTGATGGGGAGTAAGTCCAGAAGTTTGGGTTGTATGCCACTCTATTGGGGAGTTATCCTAGGTTGGGGAAAGATAAAAGTTGACTATTATCTGGTTGATTTCTCAGACTTCAAGACAACTTGTTGGGGAATTTGGAGAAAACTGAATGGTTTTCGCTGGGGGTTGATAGTTGGAAATTTTGACTCGACTGGGGAAGAAGGTTTCAGCTCCGCTGGGGATTGGGAGTTTGAAGTTTTAACTCTGATGAGGATTAAAGGTTTGAAATTTTAGCTCCGCTGGGGATCTAGGTGATGTATTGTAGGGATTGTTCAGGGAATAGCCTAAAGACGTTTTCCTATCCTTTCAATCTGTCAGTAATTGTTCTTTTTCATCCTATTTATTTGTAAACAGTAATTATGTTCAAATGCATATGTTCATTAATGAATCATTGGACATTTTTGCAAATAAAACACAAGTGTAAAAAGAAAAAGGCAAATAGTTTTATGAACTTTAAAGAGATATCTTTGTATTTACTTTGAATAAGTATTTTGTACAAAGGAGACAGTCATCCTAGTAAGAGGATAGTGTCATAAAAAATGAGAAAATTTTTATACAAAGAAAGATAGCTATGTGTAAAAAATTCCATGGGGTCCCCATTCTTCTATAGCCTTCGTAACTCCAAATATCTTGTCCATTCGTTGCTTCATCCGAAGATGATTGGATTGATTAGAAATTCCAGGTTTCTTAGTGAAGAGATTTCCCTTAAAGTGATCCGATGAGACATAGTCATACGCTTTAATTCCCTAACTTTTGCCTGGACCGCCCTTTCGGGTTTTCAGTCCACCGGGAAACCTTTTTTGCCCAAGTCGCCCTTTCGGGTTTTCAACTTGCCGGGTGTACAATTTTTTTTGTTTTATCCCTAATTTTTTCCTGAATCGCCCTTTTGGGTTTTCGATTCACCGAGATGCCCTTGTTTTGCCTAGGTGTGTCAACCTAGCGGGTCATTTATGCGTAGTATCTTTTGAATATGTCTGTGTTCGCAGGGTGCGGCAGGTCGTCGCTGTCCATGGTGGTTAAAATCATTGCCCCACCAGAAAAGATGTTCTTGATCACAAATGGTCCTTCGTAGGTAGGAGCCCATTTGCCCCTGGGATCACTTTGTGGCAAGATAATATGCTTGATCACTAGATCTCCAACTTGACAAACTTGGCGTCTAACTTTCTTGTTGAAAGCCTTGATCATCTGTTTTTGATACGTCTGACCATGGCAGATAACAGTAAATCTCTTCTCGTCAATTAAGTTCAACTGATCAAGACGGGTCTGGATCCAATCATCTTCACTCAAACCAATATCTTTCATGATTCTCAAGGATGGAATCTGAACCTCGATAGGCAATACAACTTCCATGCCATATACCAAGGAATAGGGTGTTTCCCTAGTTGATGTGCGTGCCGTGGTATGGTACCCGTGAAGAGCAAACGGTAACATTTCATGCCAGTCCTTGTAGGTGACTGTCATTTTTTGTATGATCTTCTTAATGTTTTTGTTCGCAGCTTCGATAACACCATTCATCTTTGGCCGATAGGGGGATGAATTATGATGTTGAATAACTGCTCGCACAGGGCGGTGATCATATTATTGTTGAGGTTTGTACCGTTGTCAGTGATGATCCTTTCGGGGATACCGTACCGACAAATGAGATTCTGTTTGATAAAGCAGGCAACAACACTCTTTGTAACGAATGCGAAGGAAGCTGCTTCAATCCACTTGGTGAAATAGTCAATGGCCACCAGAATGAAACGGTGTCCATTAGATGCTGTAGGCTTGATCTCTCCAATCATGTCGATTCCCCACATGGCGAATGGCCAAGGAGCTGTTAGGACATTTAGGGGAACCAGAGGCACATGCACCTTGTCTGCATAGATTTGACATTTATGGAAGGTCCGGGAATGTTGATAGCAGTCAGCTTCCATGGTAGACCAGTAATAGCCTTCCCTTAGAATCTTCTTAGCCATCGTATGCCCGCAAGAGTGAGTGCCAAAAGTACCTTCATGCAATTCAGCCATAATCCTTTCAGCTTCAAGCTTGTCCATACAACAAAGCAGATTAGAATCATGATTGCGCTTGTACAAGACGCCATTACTTAGGAAGAACTTAGCTGAGAATCTCTGTGATACGGTGGGAGAACTGACTTGAGGTTTTGCATTTGTGTTCACAAATGTTTCGGTTTAGCAAGAGTCGCCACCGACTTTTTATTTTATCCAAAGGAAAGGTCAAAAAGCACAGGAAAGACCTTTGAGATGTTTTCTTGGGTTCGGGGAGTAGATTATGAAAAGGGAAGGTGCAAGCACCCTTTTCATCCATGGTTATCCATGGGCTCTTAGTTACTTGTTTAGATCACTTGCTTTTGCTTTTCAATTGTTTGAAATGGTGCTTTGTGTGTGTTTATTTTGAAAATGTTTTGAAAAGAGGCCATCGTTGTGGCAGCCTTTGTAATGATTCTTGTTTGAATGTATACAAAGATGTATGTCTTTTGAAAAGATGTTTCAATGTTTTGAAAGTTTGATTTGGGAAATGTTTTGAAATTGTGTTGTGAGGTGTGCTTGAAAATAGCAAGGATGTTTTGCAAGTTTTGATCAAGTAACTAAGAGTTATCTACCCTATTTTACTCAAAGATCTTTTCTATATGTTTTTAACCCTTTTGACATTGTTGTTTTACCATTGCATTTGGTAAACAACCTTGTATTAGGATGTTAAACGGGGCAGGCGCGGGTCATCGTATAGACCATGATAGCAATTGTGTTAAGTATTTTTAGCAAATTTTCCGAGGGACTAGATCATTTTGTATAGGCAACCAAGATAGCGTCATTGAGGGACTATGATCTTTTTGTTTTGTTTTTGTTTTTCCAAAGTACTCAACATGCATAACATGGCCCATTTTAAAGGCAACAAGTGGATGAAACCCTAGGAGTGCAAGTGTGCATTGTGGTATCATTTTCATGCATTTTGTATTTGTATTAGTCAAGCTATTTGTTTGATTTTGGATTTTTGCATACAAACCCTAATCTCTAATCATGGCATAATTGAAAGCATAAATGCGTAAAAGTAAATCTACCACTATTATAACATGATTATGGGGAGGGGGATAGAATTTTTGAATGGGGATTATTTGGTAAGAAATTAAAACCCTAATTTTACTATTACATCCAAATTGAATAAATGGCATAAATAATAAATGAATAATATTTAAATAAATAAATTAAATAAACATACAAAATATTATGAATGTGCAAAAATGTTTATATTTATTTTTTATGTATGTAAAAAATATTTAGTGTATATATAAACAAGAAATAAAAGATTATATATTTTTTATTAAGGGTAAAACCCTAATTTTCTTTTAAGAATGTAAATATATTAAATATACTATTTATATACAATAAAATAAAATAATGTATATACAAAAATAAAATATATTTAGAAAAAAGTATTATTTAAGTATAAATAATAATAAAAAATAAAAGTATATTTTTAATGTTTTATTTTTAAGTTTTCATTAAAATAAAATAGAGGTATATATTCATTAAATTACTTTTATGTTTAGAAAAATTAAAATAAAATACAAAAATAAATGTGAGAATTTATAAAAAATATTTTGGTATTTTTTTATGTTTGAAAAAAATAAGAAAACAAAATCAGAAATGAAAATAAAATGGAAAAATACAAAAGTATGAAGAAATGGGTCAGGGGGGTGCAATCAGTAAAAAGGGGGTGTCAAAAACAAAAAGCCAAAGCCCAGCCCAAAGCCAGACTTCATCTTCAACCTTTATTCACAAACGCGCGCGCCCTGTACACAAATTCCAGATCCTGTATACGTGCTCTAATGCAAAAACACATAACATCAAAGTTGTAGCATTTTTCAAGACGAATTCAACCATATAAGAAACTTGTCCTAACTCTCAAAGACCAGAGAGAATTTCTTTGGCCCTAAATCTTAACCTATTTTTTTCCAGGATGTTCATGGATCAAATTCTCTTAGCATGCTTAACTAAAATGAAAACTGAGCATATGTACAGCTTCATGGCTATGAATACTACATTTTTTATTCACAAACCTAAGCCTAATTATTCCTAAATAGAGAGATAGGAAGTTGACAAAAACCTGTTTCAGTTGACTTCGTGTATGGCAATGTGGAGCTTTTAAGTAAGGCCTGAGATGTTTGGGAGCTTGCTTGAACTTCCTCTGACCTTCCCTAATGCCTAGCTTTCCTTGAATGTGCTTGAACAAGCCTGTAGAACTCAACCTGCACAAGCTGAAATCAAAAATGGTAAACCTTGTAAATGGAATTACAGTCAGTGTTTAAGGGTTGGGATAGCTTGGATAGGTTATATGGAAGGTGTTTGAACCATTTTGAGGCAAAACGCACAAGGGATTTGTGCTATGGAAATCAAACTGCAGGGAGTGTCCTGTTTTGCCAATGGAAGATGATATTTTGCTATGGGAGGTTTGAGGGCTCAAAGGCTCATGTTTTAGGTTCAATACAATGTGTAAAAATTGTCTCAAAATCTTGCACCAGTTGGTTCTATCTGATGTTCAAGTTATGTGATATTGGACAAATTTCTTGGTTATGAAGCAAAACATGAGAAGTGATGGAAGACAAGCCTGTACAGGCCATCTATCAGCTTGCACACTATTCCCTTGGCCCCTCAAGTTGGTGTATTTGATTTTCTGCATAAGATATGGCTCAATGCTCAAGGATCCAGTTTTGACATAAAGCAAGATTTAGGCAAAAATGGTAATGTACCTTTTACCATTTTTGGATTAATCTAACGTGCAAACCTCTAATGACCAAAAAAAAACCTTAGAACAATGGATTTGAATTTAATTATTGAGTATGGAATGGTTTTGAGGCCTGTAATCTAGTGCAAAGCAAGCTGATTAGAGTTTGCAACTTGTATCACTAAGAAAATGCCATGGATCAAAAATGAGTTTTTGCCACTTCAAGCTTTCGATTCTCCCTAACCACAAATTATTTTGGAGAGTTCTTGGACATTTTGGAAAGCTTGAAACATGCTATACATTCCATATTTGAAATGCAATTTGAGATTCCAAGTGGAACTATGTGAAAAATGGCCATGAAGATAGGTCAAAATCCTGCCTAAACTAGGGCAAAATTTCACTAAGTTAAAAGTTTCATGGACCCTTGTTCCAAAAATAATAACTTGAGATCTAAGCTTATTTTGAGAAAACTTTGTGAATAAAAGTTGTAGATTTTGTGGAGGACTACAACTTTTATGTTGGAAGTTTTGTTTGAATCCAATTGCATCATGGTGAAAATGTTGGGCAAAGTTGGGAAAAATTAAGAAAATTTCATAACTTAGAAAAATTCTAAGTTATGAAAAATTTCAATCTTAAACCCTAATTTGAAAAATTAGGTTTCTTGATGAACAAGTTTCATGTTTTGACACATCTTGATAAAAAATGACCCTTGGCACTTGATTTTGACCAAAAAGTCAAAGTTTGACTTTTCAGTGTACAGTCAAATTTTGATCAGTTGATTGAAAAATTCATCTGTCAATCCAATGCAATTGAGATCTTTTGAACCTTGCGAATAGGTCAAGATGATTCCATTGAGTCCTTGAATCCATGATTGAGCCCAATTTGCAATTGGCTAGGTGAAAAGTCAGAAATTGCCCTTCTGCAGTCAAAACCCTAAAAATGACCATTTTGCCCTTTTGATGATCTGATCAAATTTCTTGAGGAGTTATGGTCCAAACTTGATCAAATGGCTCATATGAGTTTATAATGTTGATGTGGGTCAAAATTTATGATGTTTGACTGTAAATTGACCACAGTTGACTTTTTCCCCAATACAACTGATTTCTAAGTCAACTGTCCAATTGACTGGGCAAAAATTTGATTCAAGGCTTGAAACTTGGTAGAGGTAATCTTGTAAGTCCAACATGAAGTATGAAAGTCACTTTGAGGATTGAAATTCCAAAAATCCCTGTGCAAACTCAAACCCTAGTTTAGGTCAACAGTGCAAGGAGATGTCTTGAGCAGAGTGAACCCTAACTTGATCTTGAGTTCAAAGAGTCTTGTGATGAAAAATAATGATAAAATGAGAGGGACAATTTTGGGGTACAACAGTTGCCCCTGTTCAATCTTCTTGAACATGAAGAGTTAGATTGGCGAGTTCGGCCTTTCGTGACTCGAAGGTAAAAGAGGATTGGACACTAGAGTGCCCGTAAATTTGCACTCGTCGAGTAGTTGATGGAATGGGATTAAAGATGCCATTTGGAGGTGTGACAGAATCCTGTCGGTGATGGGCTTAAAGATGCCATCCAAGAAAATTGATCGCATAAGAGATTCCTTTGCGAGAGCCTGTACACCTGTTGTTGAGGAGGACTACGCTGGGGAATGCTGGTTTCTGTTGTGGTAGAAATAGAACTTCATTCATCTGTTATTCTACTGGGGAGTCATCTCTTAGTCGAGGAGGTGACAGTGAACTGCCATCTGGTCAACATCCAGGCTTTACAGTCTTGTATTGCTGTGATCGGTGGGAACGAGAACTGACTGTTTTGGAATGCTGGTTCGCGTTTGCGTTTGTTTTTGCAAAGTGTCGCGGTAAGCAAGAGTCGCCACCGTATTTTATTTTATCCAACAAGGGAAAGGACAAAAGCACAGAAAAATTCCTTTTCGAGATTGTTTCTCGGGTTCTGGAGGTAGATTATAGAAAGGGAAGGTGTTAGCACCCTTTCTATCCGTGGTTATCCACGGGCTCTTAGGTACTTGCTCACTGTGTTTTCAAAAAGTTGCTTTTCTTTGTGATTGTGGATTTTGAAAAGAGTTTTATTTGAAACTTCATTTTAACTCTTGCTTCTGTCCTCAAGAGTGTATGAAGTGTTTTTGAAAACTTTGTTCGAAAAGTGTAAGTGCGCAAAGTTTTGTTTTGTTTTAAAAGAGAACAAGTACTTAAGAACATCTACCTACTCAAAAAGGAATTAAACTGTGCAACTGTCCTTTAGACAGTGCTATCCCACTATTGAGGAGTAGGTAGCACCTTCGTTGGAGTTTTTCGGGTCAATTCGGTTTAAGGGACGTGTGGTCACTAAAGCAATGTTAGGACGCTTTAGTGGTAATCCTAATGTCTTAGATCATTTTTCCGAGGCAACCGTTTCGAGGCAACTTATGATCTTGGGACAAAAGGACGACCTCTAAAACATCCTATACTTAATGACCATGTTCGAGGCAACCAAGTGAGGTGTACCCTAAGAGTGGCATGTGCAAGTGTGTCAATTTTCAGTTATTTTATTCTTGCATGTCATGGTGAGCTACTGTTGATTTTAAGTTAAGAGTTAATCTTGTCATGCAATCCTAGTTAGCATACATCTAAGCAGTTAATATATGTACAGGAATTTAAAGTGTGGGAATTGTAAATTCTACGCTATTACAAGGCTTTCGGGGAGGGGGATTATTTACATGTCCAAAAATATTAGGGGAAATAAAAACAGTAAAGTAAAAGAAGGTCTTAGTTTAAGCTATTACATCCCAGTAAAATAAACGCGCGTGAATCTAAAAAAAATCCTAAGAATAAGAACTCTTTTTGTTGTTTTATTTTATTAAGAAGATATTTGAATTAAATACTCCTAAGTCTAGTTTATTTTAAATTGATAAAATGAAGTTAAAATAATTAATTAATTTGTTTACAAAATTAATTTGAATAAAAACTAACCTAATGTTTTTTTGTGATTTTTTTATATTTTAATGTTAATTAAAAAGATAAAAAGAAGTCTATGAGAATAAAAACAAAAAAATAAAGTGCAGGAGGGATCCTTCGATCCAGGGAAAAAAAGGGTTTCGACCCAAGGAGGGAATGGACTGCTTCGGTCCAGAGAGGGTCCTGGTCCTTTCAATTGGGCCAGACAGTAAGGCGTGAGTAGCCTTGGATCCAAGGAAGAGGATTTCCCTTCAATCATGGAGGTCATGGCTTTCGATCCAGGGATGAGATGCCTCTTTCGATCCAGCACGCTAATGGGTTTGATCCAGAGAAGGGCTCTCCTTCGATCTGGGATGTTATACCTGCAAAAGTATGTGAGCGAAGCAAAAATGCAGGGCCTGGGTATTGAATCCCAGGCCCTTCGATCCTGCACTTGTTGGGGTCTCTTCAGGCTAAATCTGCAGCAAATGTTAGCACACGAAAAATGTGACCTGGGTGCCAAACCCAGGGCTTTCGATCCTGTCTAAGATGGAAAATAAAAGGTAACAACAAGTAATAATGCATTTATGTAAATGTAAGGTTGGACAATTTACCCTTTCTTACCTGCAGATTGAGTCTTCGATTTGGGCACTGGCTGGATGAGAGCACTTTCAATCTAGGATTTCTGGGCGCAGGCACTTTCGATCTGGGCACTTCCTGGATGTAGGCACTTTTAATTTGAGGGCTTCTGGGCGTAGGCACCTTCGATCTGAGGGACTGCTTTGGCTTGGAAAATTCTGGGCAGCGTTTCTCCAATGTTTTGTTCTCCTGCAGATTTTTTTGTGTGTGTATAATTTTAGTTCTATGATTTTCGTGTGATTTTTCGTGTAATTTTCTGTGTGTTGTAATGTGTCACTGGCCTCCTATTTATAGGAGTGTGGGAGTGCACGAAAATGGCAAGGGACAACCATTAAAATAGGCCTTTAACGCTCTGGACAAAAATCAAACACATTAAATCATTTACTTTTTTGAAACATTCGTGTCCCTTGAATGAACCTGGACGCTTGGATTTCGAGTTCTTTCAGGCCATGCTCTTCGATTAGTCCTGATTTGCCTCTTTCGAATGGACTCCCTGCGTACCCTTCGAATGGGCCTGGCCCAAATATCAATCGAAGGATTCCAATCGAAATGCTCTGCTAACAGGCCAATCAAAAGGTGTTGTTCATGCCAATCGAAGGATATGGTTGACATGCCTGTCGAAATTGCCTTGACATAATTCCAATCGAATGCTTGTCCATAATGCCAATCGAAATACTCCTTCAGAATGCCAATCAAAGGGTCTTTCAGGATGCCAATCGAAATGCTTGTCCAGAATGTCAATCGAAGTGACTTTCAGGATGCTAATCGAAAGGTATTTGAAGTATCACTCAAAAATCTTCTTTTTCCTTAGGCAAGAGTTTGTGATCAACCAGGCAGGGGGAAGACTTTGGAAAACATGAGAGGGAAAATTTTGGGGTGCAACAGTTGCCCCTATTCAATTTTCTTAAACTTGAGGATATAGATTGGCTTTCTAGCCTTTCGCGATCCGAAGGTGGAAGATAATTGAACACTAGAGTGCCCAGAAATTTGCACTCGCATGGTGTAGTATCATCATTGTGACGTCGGGAATGGGCTTACAGATGCCATTTGGAGATGGTTGGTAGGAGGATAGGCTTATAGATGCCATCTGCAGGAGAGGTAATGGATAATCATTGGAGATGGGCTTAAAGATGCCATCCAGGGGCGATTGCTGGACTGTATTTGAATGAGTGACAGAATTACATCCGAATCTGGATCGTATCTGGATTGTTATTTGAAGGTCTCCGATTGCCTGTCATTAACTGGGAGAAATAAATCTAACCAAAGGAGGTCTTTTTTGATAATGATGTGTGATGAAGGAATCTGAGACGATTGCTACTCCAAACAGATGATGAATGAATCTTGGACGATTACTACAACAGTGGGATGATGAAGGAATCTTGGATGATTACTACCTCAGCATGATGATGAAGGAATCTTGGATGACTTCTACCTCAGCAGGATGATGAAGGAATCTTGGACGATTACTACCTCAGCAGGATGGTGAAGGAATCTTGGACGATTACTACCTCAGCAGGATGATGAAGGAATCTTGGACGATTACTACCTCAGCAGGATGATGAAGGAATCTTGGATGACTTCTACCTCAGCAGGATGATGAAGGAATCTTGGACAATTACTACCTCAACGGGATGGTGAAGGAATCTTGGACGATTACTACCTCAACGGGATGGTGAAGGAATCTTTGACGATTACTACCTCAACGGGATGATGAAGGAATCTTGGATGACTTCTACCTCAGCAGGATGATGAAGGAATCTTGGATGATTACTACCTCAATGGGATGGTGAAGGAATCTTGGACGATTACTACCTCAACGGGATGGTGAAGGAATCTTGGACGATTACTACCTCAGCAGGATGGTGAAGGAATCTTAGACGATTACTACCTCAGCGGGATGGTGAAGGAATCTTGGATGACTTCTACCTCAGCAGGATGATGAAGGAATCTTGGATGACTTCTACCTCAGCAGGATGATGAAGGAATCTTGGACGATTACTACCTCAACGGGATGATGAAGGAATCTTGGACGATTACTACCTCAACGGGATGGTGAAGGAATCTTGGACGATTACTACCTCAGTAGGATGATGAAGGAATCTTGGACGATTACTACCTCAGCGGGATGATGAAGGAATCTTGGACGATTACTACCTCAACAGGATGAAGAAGGAATCTTGGATGACTTCTACCTCAACAGGATGATGAAGGAATCTTGGACGATTACTACCTCAACGGGATGGTGAAGGAATCTTGGACGATTTCTACCTCAGCAGAATGATGAAGGAATCTTGGACGATTACTACCTCAACGGGATGACGAAGGAATCTTGGATGACTTCTACCTCAGCAGGATGATGAAGGAATCTTGGACGATTACTACCTCAACGGGATGATGAAGGAATCTTGAATGACTTCTACCTCAGCAGGATGATGAAGGAATCTTGGACGATTACTACCTCAACGGGATGGTGAAGGAATCTTTGACGATTACTACCTCAACGAGATGATGAAGGAATCTTGGATGACTTCTACCTCAGCAGGATGATGAAGGAATCTTAGACGGTTACTACCTCAACGGGATGGTGAAGGAATCTTGGACGATTACTACCTCAACAGGATGGTGAAGGAATCTTGGACAATTACTACCTCAGCAGGACGATGAAGGAATCTTGGACAATTACTACCTCAACGGGATGGTGAAGGAATCTTGGATGATTACTACCTCAACGGGATAATGAAGGAATCTTGGACGACTTCTCCCTCAGCAGGATGATGAAGGAATCTTGGACGATTACTACCTCAACGGGATGGTGAAGGAATCTTGGACGATTACTACCTCAACGGGATGGTGAAGGAATCTTGGACGATTACTACCTCAGCAGGATGGTGAAGGAATCTTGGACGATTACTACCTCAACGGGATGGTGAAGGAATCTTGGACGATTACTACCTCAGCAGGATGGTGAAGGAATCTTAGACGATTACTACCTCAGTAGGATGATGAAGGAATCTTGGACGATTACTACCTCAGCAGGATGATGAAGGAATCTTGGACGACTTCTACCTCAGCAGGATGATGAAGGAATCTTGGATGACTTCTACTCCAAAAGGTAATGACTTTTATCTGTTGATCGATCTTTCCTGAAAAGGTAAAGAGTTAGTTGTATGCAATGTCATGATGTATGCATTGTGTAATGATGTTCTCAAAATAAATGAGATTTATGTTATATGCATTTTGTATGCACATGTTATGAATGTTGTTGAAATGTAATTTTGTCTTGGAGAATAAATTCTTGACAAGCGTTGGGGAGTTATTAAATTCCGGACTGCTGTTGAAGAATAGGTATGTCTTTAAACTTTTCTTAGAATGTTTCCACTGAGGATCCTTGTTTTGTTGAGGAGAACTCTGTTGGGGAAAGTTGTGAACTCTGTGGAGAGTATTGATTCGTTCTTGGGGAACAAGTTCAGGAGTCTCGGTTGTCCGTTGCTCTACTGGGGAGTCAAAGTTAAACTGACATCTGGTCGGGTCCAGGTTTCACAGTAACTTGCTGGGGATTGCAGAGTAGTCTACTGGGGAAGAGGAGTTGTGGTCCTTTGATTTGTAGTAGTCGGAGAGGAAAACTCAAGCTGGGGAATCCTGGTGTTGTTGGGGAAATAAACCCTGTCGTCAGTCCGCTAGAGAGGTGACATTTTCATTGGGGGAAGTCCTCGAGGATTCTTGAGGTGGATTCAGTTGGGGAAAGGTTTTCGGAGATTAAACCCTTGCTGGGAGTCATCCTATGAGAAGGATCTGGGGAGATTTGTCATTGCCCCTAACAGCTGGTGTTTGTGGCACTGCCTGGAAATGTCTGACTGTATGTAATCCTTCACTGAGATTGATGTTCAATGCCCCAAGTGACAAAGATGGAGATTTGCCCCTGGTTACTCTGCACTTCTTTGAGAGATGTCCTGGAATCTTGATTGGACTGCCCCAGGTGATGGACAATGATCATGCCACGCCCCTTGATTGGAAGTTTCATCCTTTTTGAAGTGATTTTGTTCACTGAGAGGGCTTTCGTTCATCGGATATTCGTTGTGTGAATTTTTCCGCTATCAAACAAATAGCCAAATGCAAACAGTGATATTCAAATAAGGCAAAGTTTATGCTTGTCTTGAAGTTTTGAAAAGTGCGTTTTTTAGCAAAAAACTTTTTTTTATAAGACAAATTCAACACAAGGTTTAGGGCAAAGCCTTACAGGAGTCAGGATACCTTTTGTAACAATATGCTTTTGAACTAACCCATGCTTCAGTTAGGACTTTTGAAGGGTTGTAACGTGGCTTGGTTCACGGTTTAAGAAACAAAGGATAAAGGCTCAAAGTATATTTGTACCCACCCGCTCTTCGTGATGTTCTTCAATCCTAAACTCAGTTAATTGTGCATTTGAACTCCAAATGAGTCTGGAACGACGTTTTTGGTGATGGTTCACACAAGTTGAATTTTTGAAGGCAATCATTTTTGCAACATTTTTCATGTTGTTGAGGATTTTTAGCGACCTCGTTCTTTTGATTTATTACCCCTAACTTTTGCCTGACTGTTCCTGTTTTCGAGATTACAGTCAGCGGGATGCCCCAGCTTTCTTAAGCCTCCTTTATAGATTTTGGCTCAGTGGGATTTTTTCTTTTGAGAGATTGACTGCCTCTGAGATAAGGAACCATCACCATCTTTTGATTCCAGAGGAATGCTTTTGATGTCGTTCGTTGTATTATGAACTGAGAGTTTTGCGACTCCAATGCGCATCTTTTGAATTAACTGAGAGACTACCCTGCCCTAGGTTTAAATTAAGGGTTTTAATTTGTGAAAAGAGAAACTCCAACTTCTTTGGCTCAAAGGGGTTGACTAGGGATTATCTTCCTTATAACTCCAGTGTTTAGGATTTGAAAGAAACGCATGTACATCGTCAGCAAGGTTTGTCCAAAAGCATACTGTATGAGATTATGGCATTGTTTCGTCATCCTCCCTCTAAAGGCTTGTAACTTTTAGAAAGAGTTGAATGTCATAAAGTGAGTAAAAAAACATAGTTTAGATGTAATGAAAATGATTGGATCAAATCAAAACAAACATATGCGATGCATTAATGAAACAAAGTTTGGCATTAATGGATAATTGTTTGAATAACAAAGAGATTACAACTTGAAAATTCAAATGAACAAAAGTCTTCTCGTCTCAGTACTTGTCACTTCAAATGGTGAACCTTGGAGGGATGGTAGAAGAACTCAGCCTGACCATCTTGTGTGAATTCCAATGCTCCCTCATCAATCAGGTCTTGAATTTTGTTCTTCAAAGTCCAACAGTCGTCGGTGTCATGTCCAGGACTGTCAGAATGGTATGCACACCTTGCATCAGGATTGTACCTTGGGGAGGCTGTGTTGGGATTCTTAGGAGGGTCCCTTAATGTCACCAGATTTAATCTTAACAGGTGTTGTAAAGCTCGAGACAACGACATGTTGAGCTTGGTAAATTGCCTCCGGTCAACCCGTTGCTTTTGGTGAGGTTGATGCTGGGCTTGTGACCCTGAAGCAAGCTGAGGAGCTTTTCCCTTGTCTTCTTGCCCCAAAGGTGGTTGAATGATGACTTGATCTTCAACCCTAGTTGTTTTCCCCACTCGGTTATTTTGAAGCAGCTTGTTGACGAGGACTCTGAGCTCTTCTTGTCTTTGAGCTAAGTCTTGAATGAGAGTCATCTGGCCCACCAACTGTCCCATCACCTGGATCTTCATTGTTGCCAACTCAATTTGTAGCCCTTCCAACTGATCATTCCCGATGCCTCCTGGATTCCCTAGGACTAAGCCCCTTGTGAGGAGAGCTTTTATTTCTTCTTGCCCCTGGGATAGGTTCAAGAACATTTCTTGAAGTTGGGCGTTTTGAGCCCGGAGATCTTGGTTGTCTGGTTGGAAAGCCATTGCTGAAATAAACAGCGAGAACATGAGAGACCTGTATTGGAAGACCTGTTATGATATGTATGATATATGTATGCAATGTTTTCAAGGATCTCGCGGGGTAAACAAGAAACTGCTAGAATCTGAATCTGGTAGTTTTGATTGAAGGAACTTCATGTTGCCGAGAGTCCTTCTTCAAGAGTCAAGCTCACCATATCGAGTGGGTCATAGACCCTGACTCAAGTTATCGTGCTTGGATTTCTAGATGGTATTGGCTAGAGGAAAATAAATCCCCTTTGCCCCTTGCTAGACTTTTGATTTACCATAACCTGCATCACAGACCCTTGAGATCCTTGAAATGGTTAAGGAAATGTTAAGGTATGATGTTATGATGTATATGCTACGCGTTCAAGCAAAAAGTAAGGTGATGTAAGTGAGCCCTGCAATAAATCTAATTTGTTGGATAAGGACTTTAAACAAAACCTGCAAGGAACCACTGTTGTCAGATAACAAGTAGTTCAAGTTTGAAGGCACACAAGTCACACATATAGCCTTAAGTTTAGGCTGGCATGGAGTTTAGGCATTACCCTCTTTCAGTTTAGTTGGTTTAAACTTGTCCTAAAAAAATAGTAATCGGGTTCTAGAGGATCTCAATATCACTGACTACCCTCAATCGGTCATAATTCCAGTTTAGCAACCTTTTCTTGCGGCCAGAACCATCGCGAGAGTTTAGTCTCAATGAGTGTAGCATACTGCTATTGTTCTATGGCCAAGTTGGTCAATTTAAGGTTCTAAGGTCAGTTGGTGCTTAATGACTCCTTAGAAGACCCATATTCTCCTCGTTTCAACATAAGGGATATCGATACAGACTAAGGTGCCACACCAACGTTGCTACTACTTCATCCGTGTCGGTCTACGTCAGACGGATCCCTCACAGTTTACTGCTACTTACCTAAAAAGGGTACCCCAGATCCGGGTTAGGATCTATAGAACTCCGATACAAGCCCACAAAATTAAAAGCATACAAAGCAATACAATTGAAAACACAAGTGATCTAATCCTAAGGTACACCTCACTTATTTAAAAGTCCCCAGCAGAGTCGCCAGTTCTGTGATCGGTGGGAACGAGAACTGACTGTTTTGGAATGCTGGTTCGCGTTTGCGTTTGTTTTCGCAAAGTGTCGCGGTAAGCAAGAGTCGCCACTGTCTTTTATTTTATCCAACAAGGGAAAGGAAAAAAGCACAGAAAAATTCCTTTTCGAGATTGTTTCTCGGGTTCGGGAGGTAGATTATAGAAAGGGAAGGTGTTAGCACCCTTTCTATCCGTGGTTATCCACGGGCTCTTAGGTACTTGCTCACTGTGTTTTCAAAAGGTTGCTTTTCTTTGTGATTGTGGGTTTTGAAAAGAGTTTTGTTTGAAACTTCATTTTAACTCTTGCTTCTGTCCTCAAGAGTGTATGAAGTGTTTTTGAAAACTTTGTTCGAAAAGTGTAAGTGCGAAAAGTTTTATTTTGTTTTAAAAGAGAACAAGTACTTAAGAACATCTACCTACTCAAAAAGGAATTAAACTGTGCAACTGTCCTTTAGACAGTGTTATCCCACTATTAAGGAGTAGGTAGCACCGTCGTTGGAGTTTTTCGGGTCAATTCGATTTAAGGGACGTGTGGTCACTAAAGCAACGTTAGGACGCTTTAGTGGTAATCCTAATGTCTTAGATCATTTTTCCGAGGCAACCGTTTCGAGGCAACTTATGATCTTGGGACAAAAGGACGACCTCTAAAACATCCTATACTTAATGACCATGTTCGAGGCAACCAAGTGAGGTGTACCCTAAGAGTGGCATGTGCAAGTGTGTCAATTTTCAGTTATTTTATTCTTGCATGTCATGGTGAGCTACTGTTGATTTTAAGTTAAGAGTTAATCTTGTCATGCAATCCTAGTTAGCATACATCTAAGCAGTTAATATATGTACAAGAATTTAAAGTGCGGGAATTGTAAATTCTACGCTATTACAAGGCTTTCAGGGAGGGGGATTATTTACATGTCCAAAAATATTGGGGGAAATACAAACAGTAAAGTAAAAGAAGGTCTTAGTTTAAGCTATTACATCCCAGTAAAATAAACGCGCGTGAATCTAAAAAAAAATCCTAAGAATAAGAACTCTTTTTGTTGTTTTATTTTATTAAGAAGATATTTGAATTAAATACTCCTAGTCTAGTTTATTTTAAATTGATAAAATGAAGTTAAAATAATTAATTAATTTGTTTACAAAATTAATTTGAATAAAAACCAACCTAATGTTTTTTTGTGATTTTTTTTATTTTAATTTTAATTAAAAAGATAAAAAGAAGTCTATGAGAATAAAAACAAAAAAATAAAGTGCAGGAGGGATCCTTCGATCCAAGGAAAAAAAGGGTTTCGACCCAGGGAGGGAATGGACTGCTTCGGTCCAGAGAGGGTCCTGGTCCTTTCAATTGGGCCAGACAGTAAGGCGTGAGTAGCCTTTGATCCAGGGAAGAGGATTGCCCTTCGATCATGGAGGTCATGGCTTTCGATCCAAGGATGAGATGCCTCTTTCGATCCAGCACGCTAATGGGTTCGATCCAGAGAAGGGCTCTCCTTCGATCTGGGATGTTATACCTGCAAAAATATGTGAGCGAAGCAAAAATGCAGGGCCTGGGTATTGAATCCCAGGCCCTTCGATCCTGCACTTGTTGGGGTCTCTTCAGGCTAAATCTGCAACAAATGTTAGCACACGAAAAATGTGACCTGGGTGCCAAACCCAGGGCTTTCGATCCTGTCTAAGATGGAAAATCAAAGGTAACAACAAGTAATAATGCGTTTATGAAAATGTAAGGTTGGACAATTTACCCTTTCTTACCTGCAGATTGAGTCTTCGATTTGGGCACTGGCTTGATGGGAGCACTTTCAATCTGGGATTTCTGGGCGCAGGCACTTTCGATCTGGGCACTTCTGGGTGCAGGAACTTTCGATCTGGGCACTTCCTGGATGTAGGCACTTTTGATTTGAGGGCTTCTGGGCGTAGGCACCTTCGATCTGAGGGACTGCTTTGGCTTGGAAAATTCTGGGCAGCGTCTCTCCAATGTTTTGTTCTCCTGCAGATTTTTTTTGTGTGTGTATAATTTTCGTTCTATGATTTTCGTGTGATTTTTCGTGTAATTTTCTGTGTGTTGTAATGTGTCACTGGCCTCCTATTTATAGGAGTGTGGGAGTGCACGAAAATGGCAAGGGACAACCATTAAAATAGGCCTTTAACGCTCTGGACAAAAATTAAACACATTAAATCATTTCCTTTTTTGAAACATTCGTGTCCCTTGAATGAACCTGGACGCTTGGATTTCGAGTGCTTTCAGGCCATGCTCTTCGATTAGTCCTGATTTGCCTCTTTCGAATGGACTCCTTGCGTACCCTTCGAATGGGCCTGGCCCAAATATCAATCGAAGGATTCCAATCGAAATGCTCTGCTAACAGGCCAATCAAAAGGTGTTGTTCATGCCAATCGAAGGACATGGTTGACATGCCTGTTGAAATTGCCTTGACATAATTCCAATCGAATGCTTGTCCATAATGCCAATCGAAATACTCCTTCAGAATGCCAATCGAAGGGTCTTTCAGGATGCCAATCGAAATGCTTGTCTAGAATGTCAATTGAAGTGTCTTTCAGGATGCCAATCGAAAGGTATTTGAAGTACCACTCAAAAATCTTCTTTTTCCTTAGGCAAGAGTTTGTGATCAACCAGGCAGGGGGAGGACTTTGGAAAACATGAGAGGGCAAATTTTGGGGTGCAACAATTGCTATCTGGTCAACGTCCAGGCTTCACGATGCTTTTCTTCCTATCTGGTAAACGTCCAGTCTTCAGAAGGAAATCAAATGGTTATCCGGTCGCCTCCGGGTTTCCCTTTTGATTCTGAGGCCTACCAATATCCGGTTGAATCCGGGCTTCAAAGTAATTGGCCGAGTAAACTGCTATTTGGTCAACGTCCAAGTTTCACAGTATACCTTACTGTTATCTGGTCAACGTCCAGGCTTCACAGTCTTAGATTTGCTATCTGGTCAGCGTCCAGGCTTCACAATACTTTGCTTCTTATCTGGTCAACGTCCAGGTTTCAGAAGAATATCAAATGGTTATCCGGTCAATATCTGGGTTTCAGCATAATCAAGGTATTATCTGGTCGAGTCCAGGCTTCATAATTAGAACATGAATCTGCCCCTTGATTTGAATGAACAAATAGAGAAGTGTCCATGTCTGGAGCATCTCTAAGCCGTTTTTTTGAGCTTTGAATATCTGTTTTAGGTAGCTTATTAATTTCATCCTGAAAAGGGTAGAATGTTAGCTGAAACACAAAGTTATGTTGCATGAAATGTATGATTCAATATATGTGTTTTTGTCAAATGTTTATGATATATGAATGTAATGTATGCGTATGTAGGCTGATTAGCTGTCTTGCTGAGGAAAATAAATCCTGGATAGCCGGAGATGATAAGATCTTGGGCTACTACTGGGGAAAATAAATCCATGACTGCTATTGGAGATTCAAGATTTTTGACAACCTCTGTGGGGAGAAGCTATACTGTTGGGGAGATCAAGAGTTTGGGTTGTATGCCAATCTACTGGGGACTTCAAGAGTGAGGATCTCCATTCTGTTGGGGATATAAGGGGAAAACTGAATGGTTTCCACTGGGAATTAGTAGATCAAAGTTTCATCTCCGCTGGGGATCTTCATGACGTGTTGATTCGATCGGCGACTTCACTGGGGAAAGATAACTCCCTGGGGAATTATCTGGTTTTAAAGTGACTCTTCAAGGATAATGGAGGAAACTGGATCTCCACGGGTGTTCAAAGGCTGAAGTTTTGGCTCCGCTTGGGGAAGAAAGTTTCATCTTCACTGAGGGTTTGTAGTTCAAAGTTTTGCTCCGCTGGGGATCGGGAGTTTGAAAACTCAACTATGATGGGGATTCTTGAAACTTAGCTCGGCAAGGGATATGCATTTCAAGGCTTTAGTTCCGCCAAGGATCTGGATGATGTATTGCAGGGGATTTCTCCTGGAATAGCCTAAAGATAACTTTCCTATACTTTCATCCTATCAGTAATTATTCTTTTCTCGTTCTGTTTCATTTGTAAGCAGTGATTATATTCAAATGCATATGCTCATTTTAATAAATCATTGGCCGTTTTCAAATAAAACTCAAGTGTAAAGAGAAAGAAAAGGCAAACAATTTTCTGCACTTTGAAGTATCTTTGTATTAACTTTGTATAAGTATTTTGTACAAAGGAAACAAACATCCTAGTAAGAGAATGTTGTCATAAAATTGAGAAAAATTTATACAAAGAAAGATGGCTATGTATAACAATTCCATGGGGTTCCCATTCTGCTATAGCCTTCACAACTCTGAGTATCTTGTCCATTCGTTGCTTCGTTCGCAAATGATTGGATTGATCAGAAGCCTGGAGCTCGTCCGTGAAGAGATTGTCCTTAAAATGATCCGACGAGACATAATCATACGCTTTAATTCCCTAACTTTTGCCTGGACCACCCTTTCGGGTTTTCGATCCACCGGGAAACCCTTTTTTTCCCAAGTCGCCCTTTCGGGTTTTCAACTTGCCGGGTGTACAAATTTTTTTTTGTTTATCCCTAATTTTTGCCTGAACCGCCCTTTTGGGTTTTCGATTCACTGGGATGCCCATTTTTGCCTAAGTCGCCCTTTCGGGTTTTCAACTTGTCGGGTCGTTTATACGTAGTATCTTTTGACTATGTCTGCATTCGCAGGGTGCGACAGGTCGTCACCGTCCATGGTGGTTAGAATCATAGCCCCACCAGAAAAGATGTTTTTGATCACAAATGGTCCTTCATAGGTAGGAGTCCATTTTCCCATGGGATCACTTTGCGGCAAGATGATCCGCTTGATTACAAGATCTCTGACTTGATCACCTGACATTTGACTTTCTTATTGAAAGCCTTGATCATCCGCTTTTGATACATCTGACCATGACAAACAGCAGTAAGTCGCTTCTCATTGATCAAATTAAGTTGATCAAGCCGGTCTGAATCCAATCGTTTTCACTTAGACCAACATCCTTCATAATTCTTAAAGAAGGAATCTGAACCTCCATAGGTAAAACAACTTCCATGCCATATACCAAAGAAAAGGGGGTTGCTCTAGTTGAACTACGCGCCGTAGTACGGTATCCGTGCAGAGAAAACGGTAACATCTCATGCTAGTCCTTGTAGGTGACTGTGATACGGTGGGAGAACTGACTATGGTTTTGCGTTTGTTTTTCGCAAATGTTTCGGTTGAGCAAGAGTCGCCACCGACTTTTTATTTTATCCTAAGGAAAGGTTTAAAAAGCACAGCAAAAACCTTTGAGATTTTTCTTGGGTTCGGGGAGTAGATTATAGAAAGGGAAGGTATTAGCACCCTTTCTATCCATGGTTATCCATGGGCTCTTAGGTACTTGCTTAGATCAACTTGCCTTGGTTTTCAATTGTTTGAAATGGTGCTCGGTGTGTGGGTTTGAAAATGTTTTGAAAAAGATGCCTTGTATAGGCTACCCTTGTAACAATTCTTTACTCGAATGTTTTACAAAAGGTGTTTGTCTTTTTAAAAAGATGTTTCAAGGTTTTTTGAAAGTTTGTTTTTTAAAAGTGTTTGTGAAGTGTGGTTTGAAAATAGGCAAGTGTTTTCTTTTGCAAATGGACAAGTACTTAAGAGCTATCAACCCTAAAGTTCTCAAAGATTTTTGTTATGTTTTAAACCTTTTGACAATTTTGTTCCACCATTGCATTTGGTGGACAATCTTGTATTAGGAGGTGAAAGGGACGGGCGCGGGTCATCGTTTAGACCATAATTGCAATAGTGCTAAGTGTCTTTGGGCAATTTCTCTTTGAAAGGGACTTGATCATTTTAGGCAACTTTTCGAAAGCGTCATCGAGGGACTTATGATCATTTGATTGTTTGTTTTACCCAAAGAAACCTAACATGCAATATGGCCCATTTATTTGAAGGCAACAAAGTGGAATACCCTAGGGGTGCAAGTGTGATATGTGTTGTCCAATTTCATGCTTGTTTATCTTTAAATTAGGTCAATCTAATTTGGTTCCTTTTATTTGCATACAAACCCTAATTCTAGCATGGTATATTTAGAAAGCGTTTAAAGTGCGAAAAGTACAATTCCTACACTATTACAACACAATATGAGAAGGGGGGTACAAATGTTCAAATGGGGGGATATTTAGACAAAGAAATTAAACCTAGCTATTACATCATTTTTGGAACATTTACAAGTAATTAATTGCATAAATTAAATGGAAAATACAATAAAGATGCAAAAATGCAAAAAAGGATTTTTATATGTATAAAAAGGGCATTATTTATGTTAAATAAATAAAATAAAAAAAGTATTATTTTTGGAGTTTTTATGTTTTAAGGGTAAAACCCTAATTTTTATTAAATAAATATATTAACTATTTAATATGTATAATATTTAATAATTATATACAAAAATAAGATAAAATGGAGTATATTCATAAAAAAAAGTATTTTCCATATCAAATATTAATAAAATAAAAAAGTATGTATTTTAGTATTTTTGCCCTAAGTATATTAATATATATATATATATATATATATATATATATATATATATATATATATATATATATATATATATATATATATATATATATATATATATATATATATATATATATATATATATATATATATATATATATATATATATATATATTATATATCTTTATTATTTATTAAATAAATACTATATATATAAAAATAATAATATTTAATATTTATAAAAAAAGTATATTTTGTATAAAATATTTTCAAAAGAAAAATGAAACAAAAATCAGAAATAAAGTATATTTGCACTATTTTTTCTAGTTTTCTAAATAATAGTATATATATATATATTTATGTATAAATGTCCATATAAACAAATAAATGCCTAAAAAATGGTTAAATGGTGTAAAAATGTTTTTTATGTTTTTAATATCATTAGGAAAAATAAATAAACCAAAATGAAAAAAGAAAAATCAAGAAATCAATAAAATACACAAATTGGGCTCAGGGGGTGTGAAATTAGAAATGTGGTATGAAAAGTAACTCAGAAGCAAGCCCAGCCCAGATAACCCTTCTTCAACCTCCAGCCAAAAACGTTCACAAAAACGCGCGCCTGTGACCAAGTTCAAACATCCTGATTCCTTGATCTTTTGCACAAACTTCCAACATAAGAAATGTTAAGCATTGAATCACGATTCTAAATATATAAAAAACTCATCCTAACTCTCAGAAATGAGAGAGAATTTTGACATTCCCAAATCCTGACCTAAGTTTTCTGCCATGTTCAGACTCAAAATTCTTACAGCACACATAACATAAATGAAATCTAATTACATGGGCATGTTCAGGGCTATGCATGTGACATATTCTCTTCACAAACCTAAAGCTAACAATGCCTAATAAGAGAGATACGAGTTCATAAACTTACCTGTTCATTTGAAGTTCTATCTGGCAATGGAGAAGCTTTCAGTGCAAGGTGATGATTGGTATAGCTTCCTTGATGTCCAGGGATGCTATTCCAAGCTTTACTTTGTCTTGAAACCTTCTGAATCGTGCTGGAGCACTTCACCTGCAAATCAGAAAAGTGGAAATGGCCAAAAGGATTAGAGGAGTTACAAGTTACTTCTAATGCTTTGGATAGTTTGGATTGATGGTAGGGAAGGTGTCTGAAGTGGTTTGGGCAAGAATGCTTGAAAGGATTGAGAGTTGGAACTCAATCTGCAGAGGTAGCTCTGTTTTTGCAGTTTGAGAGTGATTTTGGCAATGGGGAGGTGTTGATGGTCTTAGGGTCGTGCTTCAGCTTGGTTAGGATGTTTGGAATGTGTCTACAATATTTGCTTAAGGTTACTAATGCTGAGATGAAAGTTCTGTTGTGATGTGGGATGTTTCTTAACACTTAAGCCAACAAAAGCCAAGTTGTGTTCTAGGCAGGTAGATGGCCCCTAATCATGCTGCAAAACTCCTCCTTGATCAGTGTGTTATGCTCATAATCTTGTGCCAATTAGATCTCATCTGTACTTGTTGGATTTTCAATTGGACATAAAGCTTGCTTTTGCAAAAATGGCCATTTTGCTTTTTCCATAAATGGATTAAACTTGTATGTAATGCTTGAACTCATAGAACAACACTTTAACACAATGAACATGCATTAAATTATTGAGTGTTGGATGGTTTAAGGACCTGTAATGTAGCACAAACTAAGCTGACTTGAAAATGGCATAAGTTATGAACATGTATATGACCAATTCAAAAGTGAGTTTTTGCTATATTGTGAAATTCGAATCTCTCAAGTTATGAGGTTGCTTGATGAGTTCTTGGACATTTTGGAAAGCTTGGAATGTGTACTACAATCCATCTTTGAAATGCAAATTGAAATTCCAAGTGGAAGTGTATGGAAAATGGACTTGAAGTTAGGTAGAAAACCTTGCCAAAATAGGTTAAAATTTCACTAAGTTAAGAATGGTTTAGTACCCTTATTCCAAAAATTGTAACTTGAGATACAAGCTTCATTTGGGAAAACTTTGTGAATCAAAGTTGTAGATTATGCAACAAGCTATAAATTTCATGTTTTGACTTTTATTTGAATCCAAATTAATCTTGGTGAGAAAGTGGGGCAAAGTTGGGAAAAAATTAGGGTTTTTTATAACTTAGAAAAATTCTAAGTTATAAAAAATTCTCATTTCTAACCCTAATTTGCATTTTTTGATTTCTTGGTGAACAAGTTTCATGATTTGGCATGTTTTGATGAAAAATGAATCTTGACTCTTGATTTTGACCAAAAAGTCAAAGTTTGACTTTTCAGTATACAGTCAAAATTGATCAATTGACTGGGAAATTCAACTGTCAATCTTGTGTACTTGAGATCTTTTGAACTTGTTGAGCATGTCAAGATAATTCCATGGGGTCCTTGAGTCCATATGTGAGCTTGGTTTGCCATTGGCTAGGTCAAACAGTCAAAAATTGCCTTTGTGCAGTCAAAACCCTAAAAATGACCATTTTGCCCCTTTGGTGATCTGATCAGATTTCTTGTGGAATTGTGATCCAAACTTGATCAAATGGTCTATATGAGTTCATAATGTTGATGTGGGTCAATTTTCATGAGGTCTGACTGTCAATTGGCCACAGTTGACTTTTTCCCCAATACAGCTGATTTCTAGGTCAACTGTCCAATTGACTGGGCAAAACTTGGAATCAAGACTTGAAACTTGATATGGATAAACTTGGGAGTCCAATATGAAGCAAGAAAGTCATCTTAGGCATTTTAGGTCAAAACATCTTTGTGCAAACACAAACCCTAATTTGGGTCAACAGTGCAAGGAGAAGTCTTGAGCAGATGAAACCCTAACTGGATCTTGAGCTTCAAGGGCTTTGTGATGAGACATCATTGAGAAATGGGAGGGAAAATTTTGGGGTACAACAGTTGCCCCTGTTCAATCTTCTTGAACCTGAAGAGTTAGATTGGCAAGTTTGCCTTTCGTGACTAGAGGGTAAAAGGAGATTGGACACTAGAGTGCCCTTAAATTTGCACTCGTCAAAGCAATGGATGCGGGAATGGGCTTAGAGATGCCATCAGGAGGAGTAACAGAAACTTGTCAGGGATGGGCTTAAAGATGCCATCTGGAATGAGTATCAGGAAGGTGTCCATGCTTGGGACCATCTCTGAGCTGGGGGTCTGAATAAGCAATAGATTGACATCCGTTGTTGGGAGGAATCCGTAAACTGTTTTCAAAAATTGCATCTGAACAAGTTGATAGATTAACATCCGTTACTTGGAGAACCCGTGAACTGTTTTCAGAAATCTTGAAGTTGAATAAGCAATAGAGCAACATCCGTTGTAGGGAAGCGTCCGTAAACTGTTTTCGAAAATTGCATCTGAACAAGTTGATAGATTAACATCCGTTACTTGGAGAACCCGTGAACTATTTTCAGAAGTCTTGAGAAGAAACTGAACAAGTGATAGGTTAACATCCGTTACTTGGAGAACCCGTGAACTGTTTTCAGAAATCTCGAAGTTGAATAAGCAATAGAGCAGCATCCGTTGTTGGGAAGCGTCCGTAAACTGTTTTCAAAGGTTGCATCTGAACAAGTGATAGATTAACATCCGTTGTTGGGAAGAATCCATAAACTGTTTTCAGAAGTCTTGAGAAGAAACTGAACAAGTGATAGGTTAACATCCGTTACTTGGAGAACCCGTGAACTGTTTTCAGAAATCTTGAGGAGGAACCGGTGTAGGGCTTCCTGATGATGAGCTCGTGTAAAACTGCATCTGGATAAATTTGGAATAAGCATTAGAATGTTACCGTGTCCGGGTCACATCTGAACTATTCCTGGAAAGAATCTCGGAAGATAATGATCTTAGTCTTTCGACTGATCTTACCTGAAAAGGTAAAGAGTTAGTTATATGCAATGTCATGATGCATGATACAATGTATGTTATATGATATGAATATAAATGGATGCGCATGTAAGCTGGAGAGCTGTCTTGCAAAGGATAGACGAATCCAAGATGGCCGAAGATAAGAGTATCTTGACTGCTGCCGGGAAGAATAATTCCTGGTTGTTGCTGGGGAATAAAGAGCTTGGGTTGTATACCAATCTTCCGGGGAATTCCTGATGACTTTTACTGGGGAGCTCCAATCTAATAGACTCATGTTGGGGAGGTAAGAATGAGAATCTTCAGCTTGGAGGGAAGTATCTCTGACGACTTCACTGGGGAACTCAAGATTTTCCTTCCTAAAACTCTTTGGGGAAAAGGTTCATTAGTCTGGCTCCGCTGGGGATTGACAATTTGAAGCTTTAGCTCGGCTGGGGATACTGAAACTTAAACTCTGAGGGGAAGTGAGTTCTGGAGGATCCTCTGGCCGGGGATGTACAAAGACAACCTCCTTTGGGGATTGTATTGATAAGTTATGTTCGGGAACTCTGAGGAACTCCGCTGGGGATAGGAAGAATTTTGGCGAGTGCGATCTTCCGTGGCCATAAGCTGAGGATAACCCAGTTATAAGCCCTTGTGAGGAATAACTTTGAATAAAACTCGGGAGAGACGTCCGTACTCTGCAGGGGATAAGCTTCCAAAATCTACTGGGGATCAGCTTCAGGGTTTGCTGGGATATGGATTCCAAATCTCTTGGGGGTTTCCTTTGAAAGGGTATCAAGACATCCAACTGTTCCTTTGACCTATCAGTAATCCTCTTTCTTGATTCAGAAGGAAATGATTATGTTCAAATGCATATGCCTATTTAACAAAAAATTAGACGTTTCTCAAAGTAAACAATTAGTGCAAAAGAACGGAAAAGACACAAATTTCTGGGAAAAGTATTTGTATTGACTTTTTATGAGTATATTTGTACAAAGGAGACAATCATCCTAGTAAGAGGATTCTGTCGTAAACATTGAAAGATTTACAAAATAAAGATGGCTATGTGAAATAATTCCATGGGATTCCATTCTGCTATAGCTTTCCCAACTCTGAATATCTGACCATTCAATGCTCCGTTTGCCGATGACTAGATTGATCAGAAGCCTAGAACTGGTTGATGAAGAGATTGTCTTTTGAAGTGATCCGACGAGACATAGTCATACGCTTTAATTCCCTAACTCTTGCCTGAATCGCCCTTTCGGGTTTTCGATCCACCGGGAAACCCATTTTTGCCCAAGCCGCCCTTTCGGGTTTTCGACTTGCCGGGTGTACAGATTTTTTGTTTTTATCCCTAATTTTTGCCTGAACCGCCCTTTCGGGTTTTCGATCCACCGGGATGCCCATTTTTTCCCAAGCCGCCCTTTCGGGTTTTCGACTTGTCGGGTTATTTTTATGTGTAGTATCTTTTGACTATGTCTGCGTTCGCAGGGTGCGGCAGATCGTCTCCGTCCATGGTGGTCAGAATCATTGCGCCACCAGAAAATATGCTCTTGATCACAAATGGTCCTTCATATGTAGGAGTCCATTTTCCCCTGGGATCACTTTGCGGCAAGATAATCCGCTTGATTACGAGATCTCCGACTTGATACACTTGACGTCTGACTTTCTTATTGAAGGCCTTGATCATCCGCTTTTGATACGTCTGACCATGGCATATAGCAGCAAGTCGCCTTTCGTCGATCAGATTGAGTTGATCAAGTCGGGTCTGCATCCAATCATCTTCATTCAAACCTGCATCCTTCATAATCCTTAGAGAAGGAATCTGAACTTCCATAGGCAAAACAGCTTCCATGCCATAAACCAAAGAAAATGGGGTTGCCCCAGTTGAAGTACGTGCCGTCGTACGGTATCCATGCAGAGCAAACGGTAACATCTCATGCCAGTCTTTGTAAGTGACTGTCATTTTCTGAATGATCTTCTTAATGTTTTTGTTCGCAGCTTCAACAACACCGTTCATCTTCGGCCGATAGGGAGATGAATTGTGATGATAAATCTTGAACTGTTCGCACAATGCAGTGATCATTGTGTTATTCAGATTCGTACCGTTGTCTGTGATGATCCTGTCTGGAACACCATACCGACATATGAGATTTTGCTTAATAAAGCGGGCAACCACATTTTTAGTAACAGAGGCGAAGGAAGCTGCTTCGACCCATTTGGTGAAATAGTCAATGGCAACCAGGATGAAGCGATGTCCGTTGGAAGCCGTGGGCTTGATCTCTCCAATCATATCAATGCCCCACATTGCAAAGGGCCAAGGAGCAGTCAGGATGTTGAGAGGAACCGGAGGGATATGAACTTTGTTAGCATAGACTTGACATTTGTGGCAAGTACGGGAGTGTTGATGGCAGTCAGCTTCCATGGTAGACCAATAATAGCCTGCCCTTAGGATCTTCTTAGCCATTGTATGCCCGCTCAAGTGAGTGCCAAATGTGCCGTTGTGGATATCAGTCATGATCAACTCTGCTTCAGCTTTGTCTATGCATCGGAGTAACACACAATCATGGCTTCGTTTGTAAAGGATGTCGTTGCTCAGGAAGAACTTAGCAGCGAATTTCCTTAAGAACTTCTTGTCATTTACGGAAGCTCCTTCAGGATAATCTCTAGTCTCGAGATACCTTTTGATTTCATGGAACCAAGGTTGTTCCACTACTTCTTCGGTATTAATCTCGTGACAATGCGCAGGTTCATCCATTCGCTCGATGGTGATTTGGGGAGCCTCGTTATCCCAGTTGAGTTTAAACATGGAGGACATTGTGGCTAGAGCATCTGCTAGCTGATTCTCTTCTCGCGGGAAATGCTCGAAGGTAATTTGCTCGAAATGAGGCAACAATGTCAAGACATGTTCTTTGTATGGGATAAGATTAGGATGCTTGGTATCCCATTCTCCTTTGATTTGACTGATAACCAAAGCCGAATCCCCAAATACGATCAAAGATTTGATCCCCAAGTCTATAGCAGCCTTGAGACCAAAGATGCAAGCTTCATATTCAGCCATGTTGTTTGTGCAGCTGAAGCAAAGTCGGGCCGTGAAAGGTGTGTGACAACCTTCCGGAGAAATGAGTACCGCGCCAATACCGTTTCTAAGCGCATTTGAAGCACCATCAAAGTACAGGGTCCATCGGGATCCCTTTTCGGGTCCGTCATACGGTCCGTTACCTTCAATGTTGTCCAAATTCATGATGTCCTCGTCTGGGAAGTCAAATCTCATGGGTTGATAATCTTCGATAGCCTGATGAGCCAGATGGTCAGCTAGTACACTCCCTTTTATAGCTTTTTGGGTGGTGTACTGGATGTCATACTCAGTTAAGATCATTTGCCATCTAGCTATCCTTCCAGACAAAGCGGGCTTTTTGAAGATATACTTGATAGGATCCATTTTGGAAATCAACAAGGTAGTATGAGTCAACATATACTGTCTTAGTCGGCGAGCAACCCATACCAAAGCGCAACAAGTTTTCTCGAGCAGTGAGTAGCGAGTCTCACAGTCGGTAAACTTTTTGCTAAGGTAATAAATAGCATGCTCTTTTCGACCAGACTCGTCATGCTGGCCCAAGACACACCCCATTGAGTTATCCAAGACGGTCAAATACATGATCAATGGTCTTCCTTCGACGGGTGGCATCAGAATAGGAGGTTCTAGCAAATACTCCTTGATCTTATCAAAAGCAGCTTGGCAATCGTCGTTCCATTCGACTACCTGATCTTTCTTCAAGAGTTTGAAAATTGGCTCACAGGTAGAAGTCAGATGAGAGATGAATCTGGCAATATAGTTCAAGCGCCCCAAGAACCCTCTAACCTCCTTTTCAGTACGGGGAGCAGGCATTTCTTGTATTGCTTTCACTTTTGCTGGATCGACTTCAATGCCTTTGTTGCTTACAATGAATCCCAGGAGTTTACCAAACCTAACTCCAAAAGTGCATTTACTTGGATTCAGCCTGAGCTTGTATTCTTTCAACCTGGCAAACAGCTTTTCTAGATGTTCAAGGTGCTCTTCCTCTGTTTGTGACCGAGCTATCATATCGTCTACGTAAACTTCAATCTCATGATGTATCATATCATGAAATAAAGCTACCATGGCGCGTTGATAAGTTGCCCATGCGTTCTTCAGCCCGAACGGCATCACCTTGTAACAGAAAGTGCCCCATTGCGTGACGAAAGTTGTTTTCTCCATATCCTCGGGGGCCATTTTGATTTGATTGTAGCCCGAGAATCCATCCATGAAGGAAAACACTTTATGCTGAGCTGTATTGTCGATTAAAATGTCAATGTGTGGGAGTGGAAAATCATCTTTGGGGCTGGCCCTATTCAAATCCCGGTAGTCCACACACATCCTGACTTTGCCATCTTTCTTAGGTACTGGCACGATGTTAGCGACCCATTGAGGATAGGATGTAACAGCCAGAAAGCCAGCGTCAAATTGCTTCATTACTTCTGCTTTGATTTTTTCAGACATGTCAGGCCTCATTCGGCGAACTTTTTACTTGATCGGTGGACAATCCTCTCTTGTAGGGAGACGGTGAACCACGATGTCTGTGTCTAAACCCGACATGTCTTCATAAGACCAAGCGAAGATTTCAACATAATCATTCAACAACTGTACCAGGCGCTCCTTGACTCTTGGTTCCAGATTGGCACCCACTTGTACCTCCTTCCGGTCTTCCTCGGTCCCTAAGTTGATTGTTTCTAATGACTCTTCATGAGGTAAGATGGCCCTTTCCTCTTGCTGTAGAAGTCTGGCTAGTTCCCCTGGTACTTCACAACCTTCGTCATCTTCATACTCGGCTTGATTGACCAGATCTTCAGAGTTATTGAAAGGTATAGCAGAATAGTCACCCATGGAATCCGGAGTGGATGGGTACCTGCATTGGTGAGTGTGGGTGTGTGTAAGGGATAGCCATCCTTAAACAAAAATGCAAAAGGAAAGAAAATGAACACAAGCAGTTTATCAAATGAAAAACGTCCAATGAATCATTAAACATGGCATATGAATATGAAAGATAATCAAAACCCTTACAAATGGGCCTACATGCCCCGGGCAAGGCATGAGGTGAAAATATAGTGTGCGGATTGTTTGACAGTAAATATTACAGACCAAATAAGAAATGTTTAACAGATAAATTACTGATGAATAAAAGTGATGGGGACAAAGTCTTTTGCCTCCCAGTTGCTCAATCCTCCCTTGACGGTTGGATAAATCCACTCTTCAATGTTGCTTTCTTTGTCCTCGTCCTCCAAGGCGTTGATCCCGTAGGGAGAAATTTTGACTGGCGCCCTTTCAATCTTCGAACGGCGCATAGCTTTCTGGCCTGCGGCTGTGAACCCTAACCCAAATTTGTCGGTCTTATGCGGAATATCAGGTAACTGCCCCCATGCTGAATTCTTTCCTTCTTTTATTGCGGCCCTTGCGTCCTCCAGAGATGCCATCCTGGCCATCTTCCTCGGCGTCTCAGCTGCCAACTTTGCTACTGCTATTTCAGGAAGGACTTCTTCGAAATGTTGAAACGGCGTCTCAATGAATTCCCCTTCAACCTCCACATACCGGAAAGAATTTAAGTGGCTAATCATGTACTCTTCTTCACCATGGACAGTAATGATCTTCCCCTTGACAGGATACTTCAACATCTGATGTAAGGAGGAGGTGACTGCCCCAACATGGTGTATCCAAGGCCTACCCAGCAAGCAAGAGTATGATGGACGGATGTCCATCACATAGAAAGTAGATTTAAACACCTCAGTGCCTATCTTGATGGGAATTTCAACCTCCCCATGGACCATTCTCTTCGAACCATCGAAAGCTCTGACAACAATATCACTCGGCTTCAACTCCAACCCTTCACAATCTAGTCGGTCCAAGGCCTTTTTAGGCAATACATTCAGCGACGAACCAGTGTCGACCAAGACGTGTGCGAGAGTAGCTCCTCGACACTCGACTGAAATGTGCAAAGCATCATTGTGGTTCATACCTTTAGGAGTTAGGTCGGCATCAGAAAAACCTAATCCATTGTCCGCAGTCAGGCTAGCCACGCAATTTTGAAATTGATTTGCAGAGGTCTCCTGGGGCACATGGGCTGCCTTCAGGAATTTTATCAGGGCTTTAGCGTGCGCTTCTGAGCAAAGCAATAGTGCCAGCATGGAGATCTTGGAGGGGGTTTGCCCCAGCTGTTCTACCACATCGTAATCACTTCTCTTGATTATCCTCAAAATCTCATCCATTTCCTTCTTGGAGGTTTCCGGGATGACCAAGGGTTGAGCCCTCGTCCTGACGAGCTCATCTTGGATTCCCTTACCTTTGTCAGCAGCGGTAGGAGAGACAGTACTAGGAACAACAACGTCTTCAATCAAAGGAGTTCTAGCAGAAAGTTTTATTGGTGCAGGGATGACCTTGTCAGCTGACGAGGGTCCAAAGATTGCTCTTGGAGGCGCAATCTCTGGAGAAAATATTCTCCCGGTCCTGGTGATTTTGCTCGTGCCTGCAATGTTACTAATGCTGGCTTCTTCATCATCCGAACTTTCTTCAGTTATTTCGATTTGTTTGATACCATGGTAGTAGACGTCGCCGCCATAGTTATATGGTATGGACTTCTCAGAAACATAGGGAACATGCCCTGGCATTGTTATCTTCAAAGGAACAGATTTCGCAGCTGGTGTAATCTTAACAGGCTTTTTGACGGCCTTGGAAAGATTGGCGTGAATGGTTATGATTGAGACATCTTCAGTATGAACTGGAACAGCAGAAACTTTTTCAAACAAAATTTGTCGGCTATCCATAAGGCCTTGGATGCCTTTCTTCAGTAACGGACAATCAAACGGCAGAGAGTAACAACAATAGAAGTCTTCTTTACATCCCGGGAAGATCCCGGCCCTTAACAAATTCAACTTAATGGTTAGCAATGGAGTAGTCAGATCATTGACATCAGCAACATACAAATCTTCTTCAATAGCATTGACATTTCGGCCGTGCTTCGGCATGGGTGCAGATATCACATTAGGCTTCTCTGGAGCGTCAAACTCCACCTCCTTCGCCTCTATCAGGTCTTGGATTTTATGCTTGAGTGCCCAACAATCATTGGTGTTGTGTCCAACACTGTCTGAATGGTAGGCGCATTTAGCATTAGCATGATAATGCGGAGAGGACGTATTCACATTCTTTGGTGCCTCCTTGATGGTGGCGAGATTCAACTTCAACAGATGGGGAAGCACTTGCGCTGGGGTCATATTAATACGGGTGAACTGCCGTTGTGGCCGTTCCACTCGTTGTTGATTTGGTCTGGACTGGTTATAGCGAGGCTGCTCACTTGGAGTGTTTTGAATCATTACGGCCCCCACAGTTGGCCGACGCTCCGTCTTCCCTGCTCTTCTCTGAGAATATACCACAGCTGTCTCCTTCTTAAAAGGTTTCTTCTCAACACTTGCAGCAACACCCTTCTGAATCTTTCCTGACTTGATGCCAGCTTCTATTCTTTCGCCTGTTAAGATCAAATCGGTAAACCCCGCGGAAGAGTTACCAATCAGATGATTGAAAAATGGCCCAGATAGGGTCCCTAGAAACATATCAATGAGTTCACGGTCGGTTAGAGGAGGCTGCACCCTGCCAGCCAAATCCCTCCATTTTTGTGCGTACTCTTTGAATCCTTCGCCTGTTCCTAACGACATACCCTGAAGTTGGGTACGAGTAGGAGCAAGGTCAGAATTATACTGGTATTGTTTGTAGAAAGCGGTGGCCAAATCTTCCCAATTTCTGACACTGGTTCCTTCTAGTTGATAAAACCACTCCAACTGAGCTCCCGAAAGGCTGTCTTGAAAGAAATGAATCCAGAGGTTTTTATCTGCCGTATAGGGTTGAATCTTTCTCACGTAGGACCTGAGATGCATTTTGGGACAGGACAACCCATCATACCTCACAAACACTGGCACTTTGAATTTTGGGGGAATCACAATCCCGGCGACCAAACCCAAGTCTTCAAAATCCAAACCCGGTACTCTTTGTAATTCCATGGCGGCCAATCTATCTTCTAGACCTTTGTATTTGTCATCAGCTGGAGGATATTGCTGATCAGAATAATCTTCATCCTCTTCGACCTCTTCTTCTTCCGCATCAGACTCGGAAGGTACCGCAGCTCCACCTCCTTTGCTGGTTCCCTCATCAGAAATAGGAGGAAATTCAAGCACCCTCCGAGCTTCTCCGTCAAATCTTCTCCCCAAAGTAGCCACCCCGAGTCTCTTTTTCTTCTTCTTCACTGGGTCCTTGTTCCCCAATTGAGTTTTGATATCCTCCTGACCCTTAGCCAAGGTCATCAGGAGTTGCTGGAACTGTGCATTTTGAGCTTGCAGGTCTTTGACTGTTTGCTCGAGATCCATCCTACTGAAATAAACAACAGACAAATAAGGAAACCTGGAGTGAGACCTGCTTATGCACATGATGAATGGTATGCTTATGTATGCAATGCATTCAAGGATTTAGGACATTCAAAATTGTTTCAGACAAAGAAGAATGCACGTCATATTAATAAGAAGAAATTTGTTAGTACATAAATGCCCCATGGGCCAAATATTACAAAATAACTTCTCAAGGCAAAAAGACATTGCGTATCCTCTTTGGTGCGATGTAGGTGTTGAGGGCCTCTTGCTCATGGAGTCGGCGGGTAAGCTCTAGAACCTTCTTCTCACCGGTGTAGAAGCTAGCTTCAAAAGTGTTCCGTTCCTCCTTGAGCTGAATCCAACTTTTCTGCATTTCCTCCCACGATGTAGGCATGTCTGGATGTAGGATGGTGTAGGGGGCCTCTCCTTCCTTGACGGGCTCTTTAATCACAGGGAGTACATGAGGATAAGGAATCATTAGTCTTTGGGCTCGGGCTCGTACCCACTTGAGATAAGGCTCAAGAGGGATGAAGTTCTTGTGTCCCAGAGTCTTGCTATCAACCTTGTTGGGTCTTCCCCAAGCTCTGATGAATCTTTGGCGAAGCCCTTGCGCATCGTTGTCGAAGTCAAAAACTAGGTCAGGAATCAACATATCATGAGGGCCATCCCTCCGTGCATATCCAAATTGCCTTAAAGCCAGGCAAGGGTTGTAGGTGATACCTCCTCTAATTCCAAGCAAAGGAACATTAGGAAATTCTCCGCAACGATCGACGATGATGACATTTTCTCTGGACCGAGAACACCAATGTACATCAGAGTGGGTAAGAGTCATCAACCGTTGGGACCACCTTGAGCCTTGGTCATTCTTCAAGACAGATTGTGGAAGGTGCGAAATAAACCACCTTGCAAGGAGAGGAGTACAGCACATGAGAACACCCCTCTTTCTCATTGTTCGTGTGTAAAATGAGTGAAGAATGTCCCCAAGCAATATTGGTATTGGATTTCTGGACAAGAAGATTTTTACGGCGTTGACATCTACCAATTGGTCAGAATTTGGGAACAAGACCAACCCATAGATAAGGAGTGCCACAATTTCTTCAAAGGCTTGTAGGTCCAATGAGTTCCAACATTCTTGTGCCTTCTCAAACAAGAATTTGGCTAAGAATCCCTTGACGCTGCTTCTGGTTTCCCAATGCCCCTTGATGTCAGATGGTTGTAGATGTAATGCTCGAGCAACATCTTCCGGCTTTGGTTCCTTTTCCGTACCGTTGAAGGGTAGTTGATTAAGGATAAGGATTCTTAGGAGTTGAGAAAACTCCTCCAAAGTGGGCACCAACTGATAATCAGGGAAAGTGAAATAGTGGTGAAGAGGGTCAAAGAACTGGAATAGCACTTTCATCATGTCTTCTTCAATGTTGGTGTTGACTAAGCTGAGCAGTCTACCATGTCTTTCACTGAAGGATGAGTTTTCCGGAATTCTTGAGGTGAGCTCCTTGAGTTGAGGAGAGATTCTCACAAGGTTGACTTGAATGGTGTTTCTGCGAGGAATTTCCATGTCCTACAAAACAAGAACAAAGATGAAGATCCAAAACCCTTGAAATGGTTAGTGAATGCATATGATGTTTTATGATGTATGCACAAAACATATGTACAAGCAAATCACACCAAACCCTAGTTTCAGGCTTGCATGGGGTTTCATAGGTAAGTACCCTCTTGAGTGTAGTTGGCTTAAAAACCTGTCCTATAAATAGTAACCGGGTTCTAAGGAGCTCAATATCACGGGATTGTTTTCATTGTTCATTGTTTTGGTTTAGCCACTTAACTAGCGACCAAAATATTCCAAGAAAACAACCCTCAATGAGTGTAGTATCGAGTATCTACCAACTTTGGACTGCACCAAAGCCGGTCATCTCACTACTCCTAATAAAAGGCCAAGATGGTCAAGTAAGGTTCTAGGTCATTAGTGCTTAGGTGACATCACTCAGCGGCCCCGTACTCTCCTTGATTGAACTCAAGGGTTACCGGTACTCACAAATATGTCGCACTAATATAGCTATTGCTTCGACCGTGTCGTTATACCCCGCACAGTTTCCACAACGTATTGCTATCTATGAATGTTTCCCAAAATCCGGGTGTAGGATTGCAAACCCAAACAATAGAGCCAAGATATAAAGCAAACAAATCAAACAATTAGTCATGCAAGAGGGTGATCTAAGCCCTAAGGTTACTCCACTTTTAAAATTGTCCCCAGCAGATTCGCCAGTTCTGTGATACGGTGGGAGAACTGACTATGGTTTTGCGTTTGTTTTTCGCAAATGTTTCGGTTGAGCAAGAGTCGCCACCGACTTTTTATTTTATCCTAAGGAAATGTTTAAAAAGCACAGCAAAAACCTTTGAGATTTTTCTTGGGTTCGGGGAGTAGATTATAGAAAGGGAAGGTATTAGCACCCTTTCTATCCATGGTTATCCATGGGCTCTTAGGTACTTGCTTAGATCAACTTGCCTTGGTTTTCAATTGTTTGAAATGGTGCTCGGTGTGTGGGTTTGAAAATGTTTTGAAAAAGATGCCTTGTATAGGCTACCCTTGTAACAATTCTTTACTCGAATGTTTTACAAAAGGTGTTTGTCTTTTTAAAAAGATGTTTCAAGGTTTTTTGAAAGTTTGTTTTTTGAAAGTGTTTGTGAAGTGTGGTTTGAAAATAGGCAAGTGTTTTCTTTTGCAAATGGACAAGTACTTAAGAGCTATCAACCCTAAAGTTCTCAAAGATTTTTGTTATGTTTTAAACCTTTTGACAATTTTGTTCCACCATTGCATTTGGTGGACAATCTTGTATTAGGAGGTGAAAGGGACGGGCGCGGGTCATCGTTTAGACCATAATTGCAATAGTGCTAAGTGTCTTTGGGCAATTTCTCTTTGAAAGGGACTTGATCATTTTAGGCAACTTTTCGAAAGCGTCATCGAGGGACTTATGATCATTTGATTGTTTGTTTTACCCAAAGAAACCTAACATGCAATATGGCCCATTTATTTGAAGGCAACAAAGTGGAATACCCTAGGGGTGCAAGTGTGATATGTGTTGTCCAATTTCATGCTTGTTTATCTTTAAATTAGGTCAATCTAATTTGGTTCCTTTTATTTGCATACAAACCCTAATTCTAGCATGGTATATTTAGAAAGCGTTTAAAGTGCGAAAAGTACAATTCCTACACTATTACAACACAATATGGGAAGGGGGGTACAAATGTTCAAATGGGGGGATATTTAGACAAAGAAATTAAACCTAGCTATTACATCATTTTTGGAACATTTACAAGTAATTAATTGCATAAATTAAATGGAAAATACAATAAAGATGCAAAAAAGGATTTTTATATGTATAAAAAGGGCATTATTTATGTTAAATAAATAAAATAAAAAAAGTATTATTTTTGGAGTTTTTATGTTTTAAGGGTAAAACCCTAATTTTTATTAAATAAATATATTAACTATTTAATATGTATAATATTTAATAATTATATACAAAAATAAGATAAAATGGAGTATATTCATAAAAAAAAGTATTTTCCATATCAAATATTAATAAAATAAAAAAGTATGTATTTTAGTATTTTTGCCCTAAGTATATATATATATATCTTTATTATTTATTAAATAAATACTATATATATAAAAATAATAATATTTAATATTTATAAAAAAAGTATATTTTGTATAAAATATTTTCAAAAGAAAAATGAAACAAAAATCAGAAATAAAGTATATTTGCACTATTTTTTCTAGTTTTCTAAATAATAGTATATATATATATTTATGTATAAATGTCCATATAAACAAATAAATGCCTAAAAAATGGTTAAATGGTGTAAAAATGTTTTTTATGTTTTTAATATCATTAGGAAAAATAAATAAACCAAAATGAAAAAAGAAAAATCAAGAAATCAATAAAATACACAAATTGGGCTCAGGGGGTGTGAAATTAGAAATGTGGTATGAAAAGTAACTCAGAAGCAAGCCCAGCCCAGATAACCCTTCTTCAACCTCCAGCCAAAAACGTTCACAAAAACGCGCGCCTGTGACCAAGTTCAAACATCCTGATTCCTTGATCTTTTGCACAAACTTCCAACATAAGAAATGTTAAGCATTGAATCACGATTCTAAATATATAAAAAACTCATCCTAACTCTAAGAAATGAGAGAGAATTTTGACATTCCCAAATCCTGACCTAAGTTTTCTGCCATGTTCAGACTCAAAATTCTTACAGCACACATAACATAAATGAAATCTAATTACATGGGCATGTTCAGGGCTATGCATGTGACATATTCTCTTCACAAACCTAAAGCTAACAATGCCTAATAAGAGAGATACGAGTTCATGAACTTACCTGTTCAGTTGAAGTTCTATCTGGCAATGGAGAAGCTTTCAGTGCAAGGTGATGATTGGTATAGCTTCCTTGATGTCCAAGGATGCTATTCCAAGCTTTACTTTGTCTTGAAACCTTCTGAATCGTGCTGGAGCACTTCACCTGCAAATCAGAAAAGTGGAAATGGCCAAAAGGATTAGAGGAGTTACAAGTTACTTCTAATGCTTTGGATAGTTTGGATTGATGGTAGGGAAGGTGTCTGAAGTGGTTTGGGCAAGAATGCTTGAAAGGATTGAGAGTTGGAACTCAATCTGCAGAGGTAGCTCTGTTTTTGCAGTTTGAGAGTGATTTTGGCAATGGGGAGGTGTTGATGGTCTTAGGGTCGTGCTTCAGCTTGGTTAGGATGTTTGGAATGTGTCTACAATATTTGCTTAAGGTTACTAATGCTGAGATGAAAGTTCTGTTGTGATGTGGGATGTTTCTTAACACTTAAGCCAACAAAAGCCAAGTTGTGTTCTAGGCAGGTAGATGGCCCCTAATCATGCTGCAAAACTCCTCCTTGATCAGTGTGTTATGCTCATAATCTTGTGCCAATTAGATCTCATCTGTACTTGTTGGATTTTCAATTGGACATAAAGCTTGCTTTTGCAAAAATGGCCATTTTGCTTTTTCCATAAATGGATTAAACTTGTATGTAATGCTTGAACTCATAGAACAACACTTTAACACAATGAACATGCATTAAATTATTGAGTGTTGGATGGTTTAAGGACCTGTAATGTAGCACAAACTAAGCTGACTTGAAAATGGCATAAGTTATGAACATGTATATGACCAATTCAAAAGTGAGTTTTTGCTATATTGTGAAATTCGAATCTCTCAAGTTATGAGGTTGCTTGATGAGTTCTTGGACATTTTGGAAAGCTTGGAGTGTGTACTACAATCCATCTTTGAAATGCAAATTGAAATTCCAAGTGTAAGTGTATGGAAAATGGACTTGAAGTTAGGTAGAAAACCTTGCCAAAATAGGTTAAAATTTCACTAAGTTAAGAATGGTTTAGTACCCTTATTCCAAAAATTGTAACTTGAGATACAAGCTTCATTTGGGAAAACTTTGTGAATCAAAGTTGTAGATTATGCAACAAGCTATAACTTTCATGTTTTGACTTTTGTTTGAATCCAAATGAATCTTGGTGAGAAAGTGGGGCAAAGTTGGGAAAAAATTAGGGTTTTTTATAACTTAGAAAAATTCTAAGTTATGAAAAATTCTCATTTCTAACCCTAATTTGCATTTTTTGGTTTCTTGGTGAACAAGTTTCATGATTTGGCATGTTTTGATGAAAAATGAATCTTGACTCTTGATTTTGACCAAAAATCAAAGTTTGACTTTTCAGTATACAGTCAAAATTGATCAATTGACTGGGAAATTCAACTGTCAATCTTGTGTACTTGGGATCTTCTGAACTTGTTGAGCATGTCAAGATAATTCCATGGGGTCCTTGAGTCCATATGTGAGCTTGGTTTGCCATTGGCTAGGTCAAACAGTCAAAAATTGCCTTTGTGCAATCAAAACCCTAAAAATGACCATTTTGCCCCTTTGGTGATCTGATCAGATTTCTTGTGGAATTGTGATCCAAACTTGATCAAATGGTCTATATGAGTTCATAATGTTGATGTGGGTCAATTTTCATGAGGTCTGACTGTCAATTGGCCACAGTTGACTTTTTCCCCAATACAGCTGATTTCTAGGTCAACTGTCCAATTGACTGGGCAAAACTTGGAATCAAGACTTGAAACTTGATATGGATAAACTTGGGAGTCCAATATGAAGCAAGAAAGTCATCTTAGGCATTTTAGGTCAAAACATCTTTGTGCAAACACAAACCCTAATTTGGGTCAACAGTGCAAGGAGAAGTCTTGAGCAGATGAAACCCTAACTGGATCTTGAGCTTCAAGGGCTTTGTGATGAGACATCATTGAGAAATGGGAGGGAAAATTTTGGGGTACAACAGTGACGGTCATCTTTTGATTGATCTTCTTGATATTTTTGTTCGCAGCTTCAACAACACCATTCATCTTTGGCCGATAGGGAGATGAATTGTGATGTTGAATCTTGAACTGCTCACACAGAGCGGTGATCACAGTGTTATTCAGGTTTGTACCATTGTCCATGATGATCATGTCGGGGATACCATACTGGCATATGAGGTTCTGCTTGATGAAGCGGGCAACCACATTCTTTGTAACGGAGGCGAAGGAAGCTTCTTCGACCCATTTGGTAAAGTAATCAATAGCCACCAGGATGAAGCGATGTCCATTGGATTTCGTAGGCTTGATCTCTCCAATCATGTCGATTCCCCACATTGAGAATGGCCAAGGAGCTGTTAGAACATTGAGAGGAACTGGAGGAATATGTACCTTGTCAGCATAGATTTGGCATTTGTGACAAGTACAGGAATATTGATGACAGTCAGCTTCCATGGTAGACCAGTAGTAGCCTGCCCTTAGAATCTTCTTAGCCATCGTATGTCCTCTCAAATGGGTGCCAAATGTGCCACTATGCAGTTCAGTCATGATCTGCTCAGCTTCAACCTTGTCCACACAACGAAGCAGAACACAATCATGGTTGCGCTTGTATAGGATACCGTTGCTCAGGAAGAACTTGGCAGCAAATTTCCTTAAGAACTTTTTGTCGTTGACTGAAGCTCCTTCAGGGTATTCTCGAGTCTTGAGATACCTTTTGATTTCATGAAACCAGGGTTGTTCCACTACTTCTTCGATATTAATCTCATGACAGTGTGCAGGTTCATCCATTCGCTCGACGGTGATATGGGGAGCCTAATTATCCCAATTAAGTTTAAACATGGAAGAAATTGTAGCGAGAGCATCCGCTAGCTGATTTTCTTCTCGCGGGACGTGCTCAAAGGTAATCTGCTCGAAATGAGGTAACAATGTCAGGACATGTTCTTTGTATGGGATGAGATTAGGATGTTTAGTGTCCCACTCTCCTTTGATTTGACTGATAACCAAAGTGGAGTCTCCAAACACAACCAAGGATTTGATTCCTAAGTCAATCGCAGCCTTGAGACCAAAGATACAAGCTTCATACTCGGCTATGTTGTTGGTTTAGCTGAAGCAAAGTCTAGCGATGAAAGGTGTATGGAAACCTTCCGGAGAGATAAGCACTGCGCCGATGCCGTTGCCAAGTGCATTTGAAGCACCATCAAAGTACATGGTCCATCGGGATCCTTATTCAGGCCCGTCATACAGTCTGTTACCTTCAATATTGTCCAATGTCATAATGTCTTCGTCGGGGAAGTCGAACTTCATGGATTGGTAATCTTTGATAGCTTGATGAGCTAGATGGTCAGCTAGTACACTCCCCTTTATAGCTTTTTGGGTTGTGTACTAGATGTCATACTCAGTCAGGATCATTTGCCATCTAGCGATTCTTCCAGATAAAGCAGGCTTTTCGAAGATGTACTTGATCGAATCCATTTTAGAAATCAGCAGAGTGGTATGTGTCAACATATACTGCCTTAGCCGACGAGCAGCCCATACCAAAGCGCAACAAGTTTTCTCGAGCAGTGAGTATCGAGTCTCATAGTCGGTAAACTTTTTGCTAAGGTAATAAATGGCATGCTCTTTTCGACCAGACTCGTACTGTTGGCCCAGTACGCACCCTATTGAATTATCCAAAATAGTCAGATACATGATTAGCGGCCTTCCTTCGACGGGTGGCATCAAGATAGGAGGTTCTAGCAAATACTCCTTGATTTTATCGAAAGCAACTTGACAGTCATCATTCCATTCAACCACCCGATCTTTCTTCAATAGCTTGAAGATTGGTTCACAGGTAGTAGTTAGATGAGAAATGAACCTTACAATGTAGTTTAGGCATCCCAAGAAACCTCTGACCTCTTTTTCGGTGCGAGGGCAGGCATTTCTCGTATAGGTTTGACTTTAGCAGGATCAACCTCAATGCATTTGTTGCTGACGATGAATCCCAAGAGTTTACCGGACCTAACTCCGAAAGTGCACTTGCTAGGGTTCAGTCTGAACTTATATTCCTTCAACCTAACAAACAACTTTTGCAGATGGTCGAGGTGTTCTTCTTCTGTTTGTGAACGGGCTATCATATCATCTATGTAGACTTCAATCTCATGATGTATCATGTCATGAAACAAAGCTACCATGGCTCGCTGATAGGTTTCCCCAGCATTCTTCAGTCCGAATGGCATCACTTTATAGTAGAAGGTACCCCACTGCGTAACAAAAGTGGTCTTCTCCATGTCTTCGGGGCCCATTTTGATCTGGTTGTATCCCGAAAATCTGTCCATGAAAGAAAACACTTTATGTTGAGCTGTATTGTCAACCAAAATGTCAATGTGCGATA